>PXNZ01000122.1:0-60102 GCA_003012085.1 Trichoderma brevicompactum
GAGGGGGAGGAAGGGGGAGGGGGGTCGATCAAACTGAGTGGTCCCCTAAGCTGACCTGGTACCTACCTATCTATATTAATGATGTATCCAGGCTGCCCACAGCATATCACGAACGAATCCGAACCCCTGTCCGCCGTTCTATTCTCCGGGGATCGTTAATGTGGCGTCACAGGGAGGCTAGAGAAGGAGGATGGATTTGGCACAGCCTCCCGAGGCACTGTGGGTGGGTTGCGCAGCATCATCGGAGCAAAACGAAAAGGGACCCAAGCAAGGTTCGGTTGGGAAGCACTGCGTCACCCGTTGTGAGAATCGGACGGAGGACCTGCCGCCAACTGGATCGGAAAGCGTGTCATCGCTTCCCCGACCAAGACACCACGCCGATCAACAGACCATCCGCTAGACCACGTCGAAGCCGAGAACGAACCACAAACGGAACCCGAGACTTGCCCTTGAGTCTAACCGTCTAAGACGCTTGTGAAGTATGCTTTGCGAACGGCAAGAGCATACGGCTAGCGAATTTGCCACGCCCTCGACGCGGCCGATTGGTGCGACCCCAAAAGCACACTCGAGCCAGGATTGTGGCATCCGTACAGGACGTGGCGTTTGCCGGACGCAGGGCCAGCACTGCTCTGGCAAAAGGGAGAGGCCTTGGCTATACGCCCAGCACGCGCCGGTTGGAGGACGAACTGTAACCAGAACTGAATCGCCGATCATCCACAAAGCTGCAGCAGTACCTGTGGCAAGATGGACTAGCGCAAACAACTCACATGGTGAAGCAAAGGCTGGGTCTTGATATGGGTCTCAGGAACACGAGTGGGCGAAGCACGGGCGACATTAGCGGATGAGTTCTCCGTCACCGGTCTCAAGGGGACTGCCACAACGATGGAGGATGTATCTAAGTGACGGTGAGCCGTGATACCGTGGAGACAAAAGCCGGAGAACCCGCAACATGATGAGCTGGCCTTCTGCTTTGGGAACAGCCTGCATCTCCATGGTCCTTTCAAGGACGAAGTCGTGGTGTTGGAAAGCTTGACGTGGACAGGCGAAGAGAGGGAGGAGGAGAGACCACGTCCCCGTTGCATTGGGTACGGTTGGGCTCGGCGAGTCGAGAGATACATCCAGGCGGTTCAATCAGCACCGGCAAGAATCAAATCGAGATTCCGAAGAGACGACAAAGGGCCGGCCATGCGCGCCAGGCGCCGAAAGTTTTCTCAAATGACAACCAATCTTGCATTGCCGCAAAGCTCAGGCTGTGGCGGCCGCCAAAGCGGCCAAGCTGGTGGTGGTTGAGGTACGGAGTAGTCTCTATGGGGTCCGGGTCCCAGCCTCAAAACTTGGGGACATGGGTAGGCGTACAGATACAGTATACATACAAGACTGCGCACGCACACACATACACACGCGCACACACGCACACACAGACAGACGCACAGAGACCGGCGCAGGGGAGGGCGTAACGAAGCGCCAAGCAAGCGAGTGGAACCCCCCTGGACGCCCGAGTGTTGGTGCCCCCTCGCCACGGGCCGTGATCTGGATCATGCCGGCCCGTTCCGTCTTGAACGTGTTGTTGAGAGTCGGTGCCGGCAAAGAAGTGAGTTGCAAAAAGGCGAAAAGGGAAGAATTGGGGATGAGAATCTAGAGTCAGGAAGGGCTACGATTTACTGGACGCATGGCGACATCTTGGTCTCGGTGAAAATTGAGCGAGGTCTCATGGCAGGCCGAGTCTAGGACGAGCTTGAGTGGTACTAAGTGGGTGGCATGGGCCCGTAGTCTGGCGCCGAAGAGCCCAAAAAAATCGCGTGCAAAACGGGTCTTTTTTTTTTATTGTCTGACGCCAACTGTAACCGCCGGTTCGAGACAAGACGGACGAAAAGGGCGTTCAGCCCAGGCCGTGTAAGAGGCCAAGCAGCGTATACAAGTCGACAACTTAAGAGGATGAGCTGATGTAGTAGAAGTCGCATCACGAGACATCCACCTTTTTTGAATCCCACGAGCTGGCCCCGTTGGTGGGTCCTTGGAAGCAAATCCTAGGCTTGCGACTCGTCAAAAATGATGTACATTTGGACGAACCAAGTTGCTGGAGAGCTGCGAATCACGGCTCGCACAAATGCTGCACAGAAGACGTGACTGGCCGACTAGGGGCGACAGCGGTTGTTAGCAGATCGAAAATAGCGGTCCAATGAAACGAGCGGATCTCATCTTGGGTCTGACACGGCAGTTTTTTTGGGGTTAAACTTGGGACTGAGGAACCACACAAGCAAGCACAGAGACAAGTTCCCCTCCCAAAACCGTGGGATGGTTCATTGGCAAAAAAAAAAAAAAAGAAAAAAAAATCCTTCTTGGAGGGGAGTGGCTCGTTGGGTGGGTTGGGCTATTTAGCCCGACGAACGCCTAAGCCTTGGGTGGTGTGCAAAGGCGTGAAGGATTCATTGTTTTAACTAGCAGCAGTTTGTTCGCGTCGGTGCCTGCATTGGACTGGCTAAGCGGGCGCATCCTACCAATTGGCTTTTGAGGGTGCCAATTTGCATCCGAGCATTTGGGAATCCGTCAACATGCGATGCCCAGCATATGGACGGGAGCAGGAAGAGTGTATAAGGGACCAAGCCAGTTTCCGGGACGATGTCATTATCGACCAGAGACTCAAGATACAAAAGTGCTCTTCTGATTCTAGTTGAATTGAGGGCAGATTTGCTTTCTACATTCACTCAAGGAGTTGTGGTGGACGATTTGGCTTGGGCTGTCAAACCAAGTTGTGTCCAAACGGGTGTGCAACGACTAACACATGGCGTTCGCGCTAAAAAGTTGGCCAGATAATTAAGCCCGGCGGATCTGGGGCTCCGCCGTGCCGGGAACTTTGAGGCAATACGCACTCCATACTAGTGATACTACTACTGCTATTACATGGAAAGGATACCCTGTGTGATGTGAGCTGGCGGCTGTGGAAGTGGGCTCGACCAGTGGAGCTGACTCTGAAGAGGACCAAAGAGATGTCTCGTCATGAAGACTTTTTTTTTTCCCTTGCCGAGTATACCTTGAGTCGCTAAAGAACTAAGTCCTGGCTCGACGAATGAAACGACACGGTTGGAGCCCAGAATGCTAGTGCTTAAATGATGATCGCCAGCTCATCACTGTTAATGCAAGTGACAAGGCGGAGAGGAACCGTCTGGGGTTGAAGATGGCCCCACGGGCCTGCCTGCCTGCTTGTAGCACCAACGCAGGAATAAGAACAAATACGGGAGGATGGGGGTCACGGTTTCCAGAAACGTTGGGCCTGCTTGGTGTGCCAAAAAAAAAAAAATACGAAGTACTCCAACTTACTCCATTGGCAGCCTCATGTGGATTATATGAGCTGGCAGGCTGGGATGGGAAGACGGAATGTCCTACCGCTCCCAGCTAGCCTTGCCAGCGAAGCAACAGACACATACATACAGCTGCTCGCTCGTTGGCCCGTCTTTGATAAGCCCTCCCAGTCAGGAACTCGAAATCAGCCTGGCCTGGAGACAAGGGGTAGCCGAGGCGAGGAAAAAGAGGTAAAGTCTAGAAGCCTGATGAGCACGGATTGGGAAACCGGAGAATTGAAGCCCAATGGGAACGACTAGGGTCAAAATAGACGAGGGGGAGGGGGGGGGCCAATAAGTCCGACAGTGTTTTTTTTTCTCCTTCTTGTGTCTTTTAACCAACATACATTTGCAACAAGAGATCTTTTGGTACGCTAACCAGACGCAGCTAAAGGGGCGAATCTTGAGGCTGAAACTAGAGGCGGTATTTGGGCCATGCTTTCTGACTAGACGCCGGGAATCCGTCAGTTCCCAAGATACGGGCACAACAAAAAGTGATTGTCTGGCGGTGCCGGCGACGAGGCACACGGGGCAGACTATGCATACAGATGGCGGCACGTGTGCGTAGCATGGCATTGCAGGGCGCATAAGTGGCATGTGAGTGATTTGCTGGTGGTGTGTGATGGCGCTAGACGAACGCATGTTTCCACTCAAAAAAAAAAATCGACATGGGCTTAGGGCTAAGGCTGCTTGTTGGTCGGGGTGTGTTAGTATGGGAGATTGTGATGAAAAGACCAGGGGGGGGGGAAGACTGTGGTTGCATGGGCAGGGCCTCTGAGGGTGTGGATGGGCCGCTGAAGAGGTCGTATTTAGAAGACTTCTGGCGTTTCTCGTCTGCAAGAGCTCATTGTCTGTCCACGTCATGGCAAGGAATAGGACTGGGGGAGAGGGGGTTGAGAGGAAACCGGGGCGGCGCGGCGGAAGCGGGATATGGAGAATTGTGGACGGAGATGGTGGTGGTGTAGAAAGAAAGCTGCTGCAAGGTGAGATTTGCTGTTGCGTTGGTTGGTTTTGGGGTGGGTTTTTCTTTTTTTTTTAAACTCTCTTTCTTTCTTTCTTGCTGGGACTAATACTAATGATGATGATGCCAAGGCTAGGGATGCTAGAGGAGTTGGTGATGATGTCCGGAATCTTGACCTAGGCACTCCTTGAGAGTAGCACAGCACACAAAAGATCCAAACACAGACGAGTCATGAGGTAACGGAAATTGCCATGACAGTGACCGGGCATAGGCTTCCGTCACCGCTACAGATTACAGAGCGTCAATACAGAGCATAACCTTGTTCTGTTGCGGTGATGGCGGCGCCAAATGTGACGGCCGTGTTTGCAGGGGTTCGCATTGCAACTTGTCGTCACAGCCTCGCTGTCTGCCAAAAGCCAGCCCAGCTCTCTCTCTCTCTCTCTCGAACGGTGTGACTGAATGCTACTATACATGTCAAATACTTTATGCTCTGCACTCTGAGCTCTGAGCTGGCGGCCCAATATGGAAAAAATAGGACGCCGGCATGCCGTGTCCCCCTCTCCCGTTGCTGGCATTATCGTCAAGCCTCGGGCAAAGATGCCCTTGCCGCCGGTTGCATCCGGCCATCAGCGGAATACTTTTGTCCTCTACGGATTTTACGAGTAATGGCCGTACGAGAATTGACTGACACGGACATCTATTCACGTATGCTAACAGGCGACAGAGCCCACTATGAAGGGGGCTTTTTGTAAAACAAATTTAACGCAAAACAGGATTTTGATTTTATTTTGCTGTGCTCGGCGAGACGGAGGCCGTGTAAGTGGCCAGGCGTTCGAATTCTGACACGATGGACGGCCCCTTTTAGGGAGGTCGAGCTGTGGGCAGCGTTGGGCGAAAGTCTCGAGCCGTTCGTTTTCTTCTTGTCTCGACGGCAGATCCTTGTCCAGCAGCAAAAGAGAGAGCTGAGGGCGTGTACTTTTGCATGCTTGGCGCCCCCTTTTTTTGAGCCTCCATGCAGAAGTTAAGTCGTAGTCGTAGTATAATTTAACACAAGGAGCCAAAGATGGCATGATTGCATGATTTGCCAACTAACAGCGCTGAATTTAGCGAGTTTGAATTAGGCGCTGCGCTGGCCAAAAATAATGCATTGCTGCAGTACGGAGTGGGCAAGCGGAGTACTCGGTACTTGTAGTAACTTTGATCAGCGCCGGCGCATCTTGATACTACTTTTTGCCAGGGAGGGGGATCCCTCCGAGATGCTCATTGCAAACTGCGCAGCTTCGGCCCAGCATCGCTAAAAACCGCCGCCAAACGGTCCACTAACGGTCGCTGGAGCCAAACGGTGGGCAAAGTTTTGTTGCCCGGCGGCTAGGGGAGTTGACATCGCTGTTATGGGGGGGGGGAAGCTCCCCTTGTAAAAAGTAGCAGTACTTGGGTGGTTCTTTGGTCCCCACCGATCGAATGCCAGGTACCCCGCCATCGGACTGCACACCTCAGCCTGGGCGGATGGGAGGTATTGGATACTTGATGCTGTTACGGAGTTGTAGCAGTAACTCTCTGCGGGCTCGGAGCATATCGGTGCGGTGCGGTGCGGTGCTTTGTACTTGAAATTGATCAACGGAGGATAGGATACGTACAAAGTACTCCATGTTGTTCCGTATCCTGTGACGCAACAACCGGAAGAACGCGTGTGTGCCTCTCCGAAACAACAGGCTTCATCATTCATTCATTTAGTATTTATTAGAACGAGGTAATAGTAAAAGCGCCAGCACAAGTACCTATAGTATATGTAGGCTGCCTCCGAAAAGGTAGTAGGTACAAATACCAACACGTACAACCAGGTAGTACTTGCCTGTGTGCCTGCCTGACCTGACCTTGAGACCAGGCAAGGTTAACAAGGAAGCCGCAGCCAAGGTCGCACCCAAAGCAGCCCTCGACTTGCTTCCAACAGGCAACTGCCCGAGTTGCATCGCACCTGGGCTGTTCCTGCTGCTTGCATCTCGGCTTCCGGGCCCGGGTCGAAAGGCTTCACTTTGTACCTCGTACATTGTACCTCTTGTACCTTGTTTGCACACCATCTCGTCCGTCTCTCTCCCACTCTCTCTCTCCTCTTTTTTCCTCTTCTGCATCTCCCAGCATATTCGCTCCTACGTCCATCCGGCCCCCCGTCGTCCTCATTCGCCCGCAGCGTGTTTTTTTTTTTTTTTTTTTGGTCTTTCCCCGGCTTTGGGCCTCAATATCGGGTCTGCGGCTTGTTGTCGCCTTCGTCATCCCGCAGATACTGCGCATCCCAGACGCAGGCGCAGAGGCACAAGCACAAGCACAAGCACAAGCAGACGCAAGAACAGCCAGCTATTTGTCCCATCCCATACCAAAAAGCTGCATCGCGCAGCCTGACAAACGGCAGGTCGCTAGCAGACTCGGCAGACTGGACCGCGGACAAAGACCCAGACGGTGGACGACAGCAGTGACCTGCGCTGCGGTGTCTCTGCAGTCGACGACGACACCGCATCAACGCCTACATGAGAGCTGCATCCAAAGCACGCACCACTTGCACACCTGCTGCTCACCAGCGTTACCGACGGCGGCAGCAGCATCAGAAACAGCAGCAGAAGTGCCAGCATCGGCATCAGCATCAGCATCAGCAACAGTAGCAGCGGCATCAGCAATTAGCAGCACCAGCATTGGCGGCATTGGTACTAGCAGCGTCCTCCTGCCACTAGCAGCTTCGGCAAAAGCAGCAAGCATAGCAACAAGCACATGGACTAGCGCCACCAGCCCGCGCTCGCTCGCTCGCTCACCCCCGTTGCGCACACAAGGTCAAGGACAGCTTCATCCGCGCTGATTCTGGCTGGCTCCATCGCCCGGCAAAGCTACAAGCGCGCTCTGGAACCCCTGCAGACCGGCGTCTCGTATCGTCGCCTGTCTGGCATCTGTACTATGTAGGTACAGAGTACCGGCACTCCTCAGAGACGGATGAGCAGGCTGTCTATACAGGCTTGTCCTTTTTTCACTTACACCGGTCCTGCTCGTACTACATACATGGCCCATACATAGGTGTGCCGGGCCTTGTTCTCCCTTTGGTACATCCCTTGACAGAGCCACTTTGGACCTCGAGACGGGCTAGATTGCATCGCCCTCGTCCTGTACTACATCGCAGGGATAGTGATCCAGATAGGATACCGTTTCAACGGGCTACTCTTCCCTCCCTTGCTTCTTCTCTCCCCGTTCTGTTACGTCTAGCCTTTTCACAAGCCGAGATAGAGACGCTTGGCCAGACTCCCATCTCCAAGAGCCCTTCCCCCCCAAAAGAGCAGAAGCAACAAGGGGCAGCAAAAAAAGACTTTTTTTCGGTGAAACATTGAGCCTGTGTGATTCTCCCTCCCTTGTCGTTTTACCCCGAGATACAAACCACCACCCGGGCATAAAGCTACTGAAATCCAAATCCTGATGCAGGCGTGATCAGCCACCGTGTGCTTGTCATTTTTCACTGCGTCAGTAGTGAGAACGCCGCAAGCCAATACCAAGACGCCTTTCTGTCGGCATCGATGACATAGCCAACCAGAACAGGCAGACTGGGCAATCAGGCAGCAGACACGCCAGCAAAGAGGCGGAGAAGCGAAGCAGCTTCTTTTCAAACTAGTACTTGCTTTTTGATTCGCGTGTGTTGATGCTCGGCTAGTCTGTCACTGCCAGCTATCTCTCTGATCTTCCCTTGACCATCCCTACATACGTGCATACCTTGCATGCTACACACACACACAAATACCTACATACTTGTACATCCTTTCCTACATCCTTGACCTTTTCTCGTTCCTTCTGACCTGCGCCAAAACACGACGCATTTGGACATTCCCAAAAAAGCAGCAGAGGGGAGTGCGTCTGCAGCTGCGTCTGCGTCTGCGTCTGCATCTGCGCGCGCATGTGTGCGTGTGTGTCGTTGCAATCGCTGCAGCTCCTCGCCAGCATTGATCCCGGCTTCGTCATCTAGACTCCAAAAAAAAGGCCGCCGCCATGGCCAACTCAACAGCCCCCGAGGCCCAGTTCGTGGCCCAGACCCGGCTCCCCATGAGGATGTCGACCCCTGGTGACGCCTGCATAGATGGTGCCAGCTCTGGTGGTGTAACTCGGCGTGCTGTCGAGAGCTGGCAATCCGCCACATCTGCTGGTGGATCATCTGGAGACGTGGTCTCGTCACCTCCTAGGCCTTATGTCGGTCGAGAGTTTTCGTCTGTGTTTAGTTGCGTCTGGTCACCGCCATGCCTGGAGACGCTGCCAAGCGAAGTCTTGGCTCACATTGCGAGCTTCCTTGATGTCGATGACCTGTTGCGTGCGTCTCGTGTAAGTGCTTGTGCCGTGCCGTGCCATGCTAACTGGTCCTGGAGGAAAAAGAGGACGTAATAGTCTTGACACTCTATCCTTGTCGTTACCGCCCATGGGGCGGTTTGCTGGAAATCTGTCATTGCTGACCAGCTGGTGTAGACGTGCCATCGCCTTCGCACAATCTCCCTCGACCCTCTTCTTCACCACTATCGTCTTCGCAATGCCCGCTTTCTCCTCCCTCCGCTCCTCAACTCGCCATGCCGCCCGTCGCTCAATGAGCTCATGTCCCGGTCCATCTTCATGACCAACAACACCGTCATCTCACGGCGGTTGGCACGGTCACTTGTCTCCATTCGCCTCTCCCGTCGCCTTGCCTCGCGGCCTTCCGCCAGAGACCTCGTCCAGCGCTCGGTGCTACCCCAGGAATGCGTCCCGGGCATGTTCCCCGTGCACGTTGCGCCCGGCCTAGTTGCCAAGCGCAAAGCCATTGAGAAAGAGCGCCTCAAGGACGGCCTGAGGCGATGGATATCAAGTAAGTGGAAAGGGGAGGTGAAGGAGAGAGAGGAAGATGCTCGCAAGTACGACGAGACTCGTGGCGTGGGCCGTGTTTGGAGGCTCCGTCGCTTCTGGGAGAAGATGAGCCGCGGCGAGCTGCCAGGTCATCAGAACAGAAGCTCTAGAGGTTCCGTTGAAGCTCTAGGAGGGTGGTGACGATGGTAGACAATGGGCGTTTTTTTTTACAGGTTTGTCATGCAGAATTGAGGTGGTGGTTTTTTTGTTTTATTGTCTTTTTTGGAAATTTTTTGATTTCATCTATATCCCGTCATTTCGGTCTCCCAAGTTTTGTTGGATTTGAGAGAACGGAATTTTCTAACAATTTGTTTGAAACTGCCATTGGAATTTATGGCTAATGGATATCTATATAAGCGGTTCAATGACTGCTTTGGGGCCATCAGAGTAAGTAGATGCTGGCATCTATTCAAGCACTTTGTACGCCGGATCCATGCATTAGTGTTGTAGGTATAATACAAAAAGAAGCAAGAAATATATATATAAAAAAAAGTAAACATGGCTTTATGCATTCATATCATGCCAGCATCATATCGTGACTTTTTTTTTTGTGTGTGTGTACATCTTTGTTCTACCGCCCCGTTCGGAAACGGAAGCCATCCCAATCGTCTTCATCGTCGTCATCATCGTCGTCGTCAGCCTCTGCTTCGTCTGGGTTTTCAGCCGCTTCAACGTTCTCTTTGCCTTTCTCGTTACGTGCATCAGGCGCAAGTTTTGTCATCGTCTGGAGATCAGGGGTAGTAATAGCAGCAGCAGCAGCAGCAGTAGCAGCAGCAGCAATAGCAGCAGCAGTGACCTGCCCCTGACTCTGGCTCTCCCCTCGCTTACGCATCAACGCCTCTCGCTTCTCCTTTAGCCGCTGGACGCGCGCCTCGAGCTCCTGCATCTCTTCAAACTCCTCTTCCAGCGCGCGGGTGGCCTCCTCACGCTCGTCCTCGAGGTCCACGTCGGCCTTGGACTTGCGAGACTCGGGGTTCTGGTTCGCTTCCTCCTCGGCGGCGGCGGCTTCTTTTGCGGCGGCGGCGGACTCCTCGGCCGTCATGGCGGGGCGGGATATCACGGCGTCGGCGTCGTAGGGGGCGGAGGTGGCGGCGATGTCGGCTTCGAAGGCGGCCCATTCATCTTCGTCGACTTGTTGCTGGGCTTGTGATTGTTGTTGTTGCTGTTGTGGGAGGATGGCGGCTGAGGATGGAGGCTGGAGCTGTTGGATGCTCATGGAGGAGGAAGATGCTGGAGTAGCGAGATTGCTGGCCTGCCGAGAGGGGAGGGATGTCGTTATTGGTGTTGTCGGCATTGCTGCTGCTGCTGCTGCTGTTGCTGAACCACCGGTGGGCTGCGAGTGCGCAGAGGAAGAGGATGAGCGCTCGCGATGGTGGTGAGCGGGAGTCGATGAGCGTGACGGGATCTGGACCTCGACGCCTTGCAAGGGCATGACAGACTTGTTGCGATTGACGCCGTCGTCTCTGCTGCCCGCGTCTGAGGTTGGCGCGTCTGGTCGACTGCGTTTCCTGCGCGCCTCATCTTCATCTTGATCCATATCCATGTCCTCTCCGTCTGTGGTAGCTGCGTCGTCGAGTTTGCGCTTCTGGGAGGTGGTTGACAATGCATCGTCTGCCGCTCTAGCATCCAGGCCAGCTTCCTCTGCCTCCCGGTCATCATCGGCAATGGCGTTCCCTGAGGTGGCGGAGAGCCGCTTCTTGTGCTTGTCGCTCAGGAGGTGAGCGTCCCAATGGGCTTCGGCTCGGATCTGCTCGCGGCACAGGGTGCATAGAAGCTTTCCAGCGTCTGAGTAGGTGGCGTATGGATGGTTGATGCGGCGGGCTGCTCGTTGCTGGCGGAGGAGGGCGCGGACATCGGCCATGATGGGCGATGAGAGTAATGCTGAATAGGGAGGTTCGACGATATGGCGGAGGAGCTTTGTAGGTAGAAGCTGGGGGTTTTCCAGCTTTGCTGTGGTGTATATAGATGGATAGGTTTTGGATATATAGGTATGTATGTACGAGAGGAAGATGGATGAAGATGATTAAGATTGATTAAAGTATTAAAAGATAATGAAGACGAAAAAAGGGACAATGGTGCTTGTTCAATGGCTGGGATTGCAGGTCAATGGAGTCCTTCGTATACAAGCTCCATGCTACAATGAAACCCAGCTAGTCCTCTTTTTTTTTTTCCTAGGATGCAGTTTCGCATTCTCAAAGCTCAGGGAGGACGTCACAATCGTGAAGCTTGCCGGAGCCGATGATTTTCCGGCGCTGTAGCTCTGCCACTAACATTGCAATCAATGCGATAAGCTCACCCGTAATTTACCTGTTTAGTATGTTCTCCGGTTAGCTCAACTTCCTTCTCTCCTTCTGCCAGTGCAGTTTGCTTCTGCTTCTTTTCCTCTCCCGACTCCAATGAGGTGATAATCCATCGGTCCTTCAACAAAGCGCGGGGAGGGGATACGCGCACTTGTCAAAAGCGAGAGAGAGAGAGAGAGAGGATAACTAAACACAAGCACAATGGCCGAGCAGCAGGAGCCGCACTCGCTGGCTTCGACGTTTCCCAACCCGCCGGATTTCTGGAAAGCGTTTACGCAGGATAAGATCGCCAGGATTCAAGAGCTGCTGCGTTCCCACGGCGAGGATGAAGAGGGCGCCGGCAATGTGCGAATCCCGAATCTACCAGAGGATCTGATCGCATTGCAGCCGCCTCCAGAGCCAGTAGACGGACGATGGAGAGTTTTTGGCGATCAATACATGGTATGCGCTTTATGCTTCTTTCACATGCATCGCCTCTTATGCATACCCGTGATTCTAATGCTGCAATCTCCAGCTCGACGACAAGCTTCCAACTCTCGAGGAGCAGGGCATCGAAAACCTGCCCGCAACCGGCTCCTCCAATGCCAAAGACGCCAAGCACTACGACCGCGCCTTTGAGCTCAAGCGCCTCGCCAAGTCGCTGCTGCTCAACTTCCTCGAGCTCGCCGGCGTCTTGTCGCGCAATCCCGCCGACGCAGAGGCCAAGATCAAGGACCTGCGCACCATCTTTATCAACATCCACCACATCCTCAACGAATACCGGCCGCACCAGGCGCGCGAGTCTGCCATTGAGATGATGCAGGACCATCTTGACCGGACGCGCACCGAAACGGCCGCCATACGCACGCAGGTCGACAAGGCGAGAAAGGTGCTCGAGGGGCTGGGCAGCCTGGACCTGTCGTCCTTTAAGATGGAGGAGGAGACTATCGCTTTGCGGACTACGACAACGGCATCGAGGACGAGGGAAGAGGAGCGTGAGGCCGCGGCAATGGAGAGAGAAGCTGCAGCGTGGGCTACGGCGGATGCGTTGATCATCTAGTGGGAGACGACGGAGCGCATTTTGGAGGCTGTTGGGTTGACGCGGGTGATTAAGTTTCCGAGCATGACGAGGAGATGCTGTCCGAGGGGGAGAAGAAGAATGAGATGAAGGGGAAAATATATGCCTTGCTACTATATAAAGGCTGCTTTGATTGATGCTGGATGATGGCTTTGGCAGTTGATGATGAATAATGACGGTTTATGACTTGGTGGGAATGTTAACAAGGTTGGCCATCTTTTGCTTTTTTTCTCGACTAGAGGAATCAAGATGGGTCGGTATATACATAGCACAGACGACGAGGACTGTTTAGAACAGAGCTCAATAAGTTTTTAACATAGGCACGATACCACTTTTTTTTTTTTTCCACAAATCATGCAGTAAACGTCTTATCATAAGAGTCAGGAACAGAAAATAGGTATCATCCATTAGATAGCAATATTCCCTAACTATATCTAGGCAAGATAATAAAAAAAAACTAATACAGGCGAAAAAATTCATACAGACTCGTACACTTCGTTTCTTCCTTACGCTTGGGTTTTCCTTACTGGCGGAGGTCCTCCTCCTCCTCCTGCTCCGACTACTCCAGCCACTACTTGTGGTAGCGGCGTTGCTGCTGCTGGCCCTTGGCCATTCTCATTCCCGTTGCCGCCGCCGTTGCCGCCTCCGGTGCCTTCCTTCTCTAGTAGATCCGCCAGGTATTTCAAGTCGTCTCTTGCGCGGAGATCTCGCTCAATGATGTTCTTAATGACCTCCCACTCCCGTCGCGACATCTGATATGCCTGGGGGAGAATAAACTGCACAGTGGGCACGCTAATCAGCTGGCCGAGGACTTCCCTGGCGATAATGACGCCGGCGTCTTGCTGCGCTTGCTTTCTCTGGTCGTCTGGGGCCTGGGGGTGTCCAGGCGGCGTTGCCTGAGACGAAGATGATGACGGTGCTGTAGCATGAGGAGAGGGCGCCGCAGGGCGATTGAGGTGCGGCAGCGGGGGAATGGGAACAGGAGTGGCGGATTGTCCGTGGCCATTGGGAGGTGCGCTAGGGGGGAACGGAGAGGCCGTCGTCTGGGGCGTAGCGGGTGAAAATGCCGGGCCAGACGTCGAATTGCTTCGTTGGCTATATCCAGCAGGCGTAGGAGTAGGAGCGGGCGGTTGTGCCGTCGCAAGGCTCAGGCCCGCAGACGTTGTCGTAGCGGCAGTGCCGGCAGCTTCATTGTGAAGCATCTGCTTAAGCTGGTCCGGCTCGTTGCGGTAGACGAAAACGGCGAGCAGCAGTGGCTCGGTCCGTGATTTGGGAATGTAGTTATCCACAAGGTTGAGCATAAACTCGGGGTGGCCATCCTCGCCGGCCGGGACGGGCACCAGGTATGTGTCCCTCACGTTGCCGGCGACCTTATTGCCGACAACGCCATATCGATTCTTGCTCACGAAATAGTTGATGAGGTTGCTGAATTCCTGCTTGGACTCTGGCGACGTAGGCGTTATGTTGACGACGATGATATCGGTCAGGTTGCTGTATCGCAGGCTGCAGAGGTACTCAATGGCGCTCTGCTGAGGAATTCGGCCAGCCACGGTCATTTGTCGCGGAATCAGCTTGGTCCAGGGGCCAAACGAGGCGAAGTTGGCGCCTCCAATGTGCTTGGCCGTGGCTTGGAAGTCGGCAATGGAGCTCATCGCCAGCGAACCACGCCAGATGACGTCGGGATCCGCAGCGTCTTCTGTAGGCGAGTAAGGAGGTGATTCGTTTTCATCTTGCAACATGCGATCCACATCAGGATCGAATCCGGGGCCGTGTGTGTTGAGGACTGGCGCCGAAGGCCGGCGATAGTGAGCTGCCGTGGGGGACTTGACTGCCGAGAAGACTTTCCCGATATCAAAATTCGACTGACTAGGTGAGCGCTGGCCGAGGCCGGCTTCGCCACCCAGCTCCCCTCCTCCTATTGACTCGCGCTTAACGTGTTGTTGTTGTTGCGGCTGCTCTTGCTTCTCATCTCCTCCCGGGCGGGGGCCTCCAGCCGATGGCATGGGAGCTTCGCTGCTGATCATGCTGTCGTCCTCGACAATCTCCTCTCCCTTGTGCGTGCGCCTTACCCGAGGGCCAGTCTCTGATGTGTACAGGATTGACTGCTTCTCGGCCCGTGCCTTCATCTCGGCAGTCTGTCTCTGCAGTTCCGCAGAGGCAAGCTGCTCCGATGTCATGACGGCGAGCGTCATCGGCGAATGCTCCTGTCCCCATAGGCCTTGGAACAGCTCCGGGTTGTTCTTGAGGTTGAACGACAGCGATTTTATCTGCTGGCTGTACTCCTTCTGGCCCTTGGAAAGCGGGTGTGTGTCAAAGACGGCACGCTCAATCTGCAGCGCGTACTTGTCGGCGAGAGACTCGGCCGTTTCGTCCTCTGGCAGCTGAATATGGCTGCTCTTGGCGAGGGACGTAATGACATGGACAAGCGATTTTTTCAGCGCCTTTGCAGGGCCAATTCGAGTACCGGGAAGCTCTTGGATGGATGCCGTCAAGTCCTCTGGCGGCGCGTAGTTGACAGAGGGAGCAGCGACAGGGACAGCCTCGTCCTCTGACACTCGGCGCATCTTGGTGGTCTATAAAGACATGGTGTCTGCAGTTAGCAATCGAATAATCAGGTAGCAAAATCGCACTGAACGTACCTTTCCGTCTCCATCTTGGGAATCCTCTCTGGCTTTCCGCTTGCCCTGCTTGACTACAGCTGTCACGTCTTTCTTGTCTCTGGTCACAGCATCCGGAGTGGGAGACGCTTTAGCCTGGGCTGCGTCCTTTTCAAGCTCTTCTCGGGGATCACTGCTGCGCTTTCCTCGCTTTCGTCCGCCCCGTTTCTTCTTTCGTTCAGCCTCTTCCTCATGCGCTTTGCGCCGCACCTCCCACAGCTTCTCCCCCCGGGCAATGGAATCCAGCAGCTCCTTGTGGTTCTCTGGCTTGCACTCTTCGCACCAGTAGTGGTCGGGGATTTCGTCCTCGTACGAGCTCACGCCCACGCAGACATTGTGCTGCCAGACGAAGCAGGTCTCGCACGAGATCCAAGCTTCGCCCGAGTCTTCGTCCTGCTCGGTAGCGCCGCACACGCAGCGGATCACCTCTTCGGGGTCCTGCGACTGTTCCTTCTCCTGCACCTGCGCCTTCTTGTTCTTCTTGGTCTGTCGGCGTTTCGGCACTGGAGGCTCCAGCTCGTCAAAGGCCTTTGTGTGCTGGCCCTTGGTCGCTCTGACGGAGCGTCGGGGCTCGGCTTCTCCTGTACAATGGCTTCTGTCAGCTAATGTCTCGTCTTTGCGACGGCGCATGTCGAGCCGCGAGCGCAACCCGGCCAATGGGTCGCATGTTTTTGCGCCGTCTGCGTCCGTCAAGGAGGAGGGGAATCGTCGGTTTTAGCTTACCAGACATGGCAATGGAGCACGCGCAGAGGCGTCGGATTGTGAGGGTGTGCGAGGTCGACTAATTTGATGCAAGTTCTACTATGGAAGCGACGCGAGACAGAAGAAAAATTTCTTGCGTTGCGCTTCAGGCGGGCATTGGAGATTTACAAAACAGGCAAAGACAGTAACTAGTAGGTAGTCACAGACAAGCTAAAGAACAATTCCTTCCCCTCTTGCAAGAAGAGAAAAAAGAAAAAGGAAAAAAAAAAACAGGTCCAATTTCAGCGCGAGGTTCCAATCCCGCGACCAGCTCTTTGTTAGCTATAAATGGCGCCGCGAGAGCTGCGTGTGAAGCTGTGTTGCGCAGTTACAGAGGCGGCGCGTGCCGATTTAGCTTGCTTGTCAAGGGAAAAAAAAAATATGAGAGCTTGTGTTGGTGATGACGGCAGCTTGCGTGGGGTTCCGGTAGCCCCTTGGAGTGGATACAAATCGAAGCAGAGCGGGTGGCGCGCGTCCTGTTTCTGTACAGATGGTGGCAGATGCTCGCAGCTGGCGTGGAAGAATGACGCCTGGGTTGAGATGGGGTCCAGCTAGCCTCTAGATGGCTAAGCAGATGCTAAGCAGTAGCAGCAGCAGAAGCAGATGGGCTTTTGTGAGATGTCAGATTATTAAACTCGGCAGGTCTAGTGAATCTCTCCGATGACGGTGAGAAAGACAGATGGCTCTTTTGGTGGTGTTGCTGGGTGAGTGGATGACGCCTTCACCAGCGACCTTTGGCCCGGAGAAGCTGCTGCCACGAGGAGCTCCAGAAGGTTCCAGAGAGAGAGTTTGCAGGAGGAGAGTTCAGAATGACAAAGAGCCGTCGACTCTTTCGGCGCTTGGAATGCCCGCCTCAAGGCTGGCAAAGCTAGTGACGGCCCAACGATGGCTGATTTGATGATGATGGGATGACGGAGCTTAGTCATGAGGGGCAAAAAAATAAAGCTGTCCTGTCAAAATTGGAAGCCCCCGGTGCAGCTTCGGTTAAACAAGGGGGATCTTGGAGTTATTATTTCAGCCTTACCTTGGGTACTCCGTAGTTCATTTCTTATTGCCTCAGGCTGTTCATGGCTAGGTGCTGACTCAGCTCTTTTGGTCAATACTACCTACTAAGTAGTTCCAGCTCCAGGGTAACCCCTCCCCCAGGCAGCTAAATGTACCAAGGTACCTTACCTGTAGCCAAAGCTGCTACGCGGCGGTCGTGCCTGGAGCTCTCCCAGTAAAGTGACGCCGGCCTTCTGCTTGTTCCCCCTCCATATCTGGTACCTAATCCTCCAAACTGCCCTCTATAATCTTTCAGCCTTTCCGCGTCGTCGCAGCTTCTGCCTCGCCATTAGGCTTTTGAATCTCCTTTTCTCGGCCCTGCTGCACCTCAATTCTTCGCTGAAATCGATCCCGGCCCTGCAACAGACAAAGAGATTGCCCCTCCACCATGTCCCGCCGTTACGATTCCCGAGTACGTTCTGCGAAAAGAAGCTGGGCTGAGGCTTCACTTACTGCGATGTCATGCCGGCTAACCAGATGCCATAGACAACCATCTTCTCACCTGAGGGCCGTCTGTATCAGGTCGAGTATGCACTAGAAGCCATTTCTCACGCCGGCACGGCCATCGGCATCCTCGCCAAGAATGGAATCGTCCTGGCCGCCGAGCGAAAGGTCACCTCGAAGCTGCTGGAGCAGGACACATCAGCAGAGAAGCTCTACGTGCTGAATGAGTATGTTGGCATTGTGTATTCAAGGGTGATTAATTCCCTGTGCTGACCCCCCCAATCACAGCAACATGATCTGCGCAGTAGCAGGCATGACCGCCGACGCCAACATCCTCATCAACTACGCCCGCCAAGCCGCCCAGCGATACCTCCTCACGTACAACGAAGACATCCCCTGCGAGCAGCTGGTGCGCCGACTGTGCGATCTGAAGCAGGGCTATACACAGCACGGTGGTCTCCGACCGTTTGGCGTCTCCTTCATCTATGCTGGCTGGGACCCCCGGAGAAAGTTCCAGCTGTACCTCAGCAACCCCTCAGGAAACTACGGTGGATGGAAGGCCACAAGCGCGGGTGCCAACAATGCCAGTGCGCAGAGTCTGCTGAAGCAGGACTATAAGGAGGACTGCACGCTTAAGGAGGCATGCGGCGTGGCCGTCAAGGTACTGAGCAAGACGATGGACTCTACCAAGCTGAGCAGCGAGAAGAGTAAGTATTGATATCCTCTTTTTCATTATACGGCAAGGTTGCTGACATGCACTCGCAGTTGAATTCGCGACGGTGGGACAGACTGAAGACGGCAAGATCTACCACAGGCTGTGGAGCGCCGAGGAGATTACGGCGCTGCTGAAGGAGCACGATTTGGCCAAGAGCGAGGACGCAGAGGAGAAATAAATAAACAAATAGAGCGTTGAAGTTGAACAAGTAGACTGAGAATGGGCGCTTAATGACACAACAAAAAAAAAGGAAAATAGCCCCTGTAACAATACGACGATATGTCCCAAGACAACCCCGATTGAATGCAGGTATACCGGTAATATAAGCACGCTATATCGTCTCAGTTAAAAAAGGAAAAAAAAACTATATACTTTTGATGCCCCTTTTGGGGGAGGAGACACGATGCCAGATGAGGTGAGATTTGTAGCTATTTACACAAAATCAACTCTCCAGCTATGCTACATTGCGCAATATGAACCACATCGCCTCTCCCGCTCAACTCAACTTCGTCGGGATCCTAGTGGAAAGACTAGGTCAGTACCTTGCTCTTCCTCATCTCTTACACGCTGCCATCCCGGCTGCGCCTCGGCAGATGGATGAGGATGAGGCTCATCGCAAGTAGGGCTGGTTAGCTTAGGCCAGTGTCTCCTGTAACTCCAGTACGCAACAGTCATTCCGAGTGCTGATCCTACACAGACATCATAGACGTCGTGGCGATAGTCTTCGCATCGCGAAATGGCTATCAGGGCGGCACCAATAAGGGGGAGCAAGCAGATGAGCGCGCGGCTAAGATCACGCCCGCCGGTGTAGTAGTTGAAGACGTGCAGCTGGCCGGCGAGGAAGAGGCTCAAGAAGCCCAAGCCTGCAAAGGAGAAGGACGAGTGGCCCGAGGGAAACGAGCGCCAGCCATCCTGAAGGGTGTGTCCGTCAGGGGCGGTGCAGACGTCCAGCGTGACGAGGACGTTTGGCTTCGTATCGGCGGCTGGCTGGCAGCGGGCGAGGAGATCGGGGCGAGGTCGTCCAACGGCGTTTTTGACAACGTCCGTGATGAAGGATGAGACGACGATGGAGATGGCGAGGGAGAGATACGTGGCCTCGTGCTTGTGGGTGGAGGCGCGGGTCACGACGTTGTAGGCGATGAGGATACCTAGGGGGATGAAGAGAGCATACAAGAAGTTGAGAGCTGTTGAGGAGAAAGGAGTTTGATTAGGCAAGATGAGAGAATGAAGAGCGAGGATGAGAGTGAAGCACGATGCGTGCTGGTGGACGTACTGACGGGGACTCGCTCATGTTCGGCGTGAGGATATGAGATGCGGAGGTCGTTGATGAAGAACATGCGGTGAAATGGATTGACGAGGGCAATGACCTAAGCGGAGATTTATCGAGTTAATAAACCGCGGCGAGAGAGGCTGATGGCGATGTTTAGAGAGGCGCACCAAGATCCATCCAGCAAGGAGGATTATGAAGCCGACGTAATCTGGCGCATGAGTCGTCTATACCCGACAAAGAGAGAAGACCAAGTTCAATCAGCATGAGTTTGAAAGCAGAGCAGGAGATACATGTTATACGCCTCAAAACTCACTCTCCAGAATCTGGCCAAAGGCCCCAGGGGGGAGGACGAGTCGCCCCCGTTGGCGGTGGCTCGCGCAGAAGGCATATTGCGCCAGAGAGGATGCAGCAAAGAGGATGATGAGGGATTTAGTTTACGGGTGGCCCATCCATGAATAAAAGACGAGGAAAACTATAACTGCATCGAGGCTCGAGAGTTTGTGTTTGGCGTGAGGGAGAGAGTTGGGGCGCTTTTTGAGGGATGAGATTGGAGAGTGAGGCTGAGTTTGAGGTTGACGATGGTGCATATAAGAGTGTTGGGGGGGCCCGAGATGCAGGGTAGGTGAAATAAGCCCGCTTAGGCGAAATTTCGAGGGACGCGTAATGGAATGGATGATGCGCCTGCGAAGAGGGGGGAGGGATGAGTATTTATTCAAGACTGCGGATGAACACCTATTCAAAATAGCATTTTGAAAATACGATGAGAATGCAGCAGAATTAGAATTATACCGTTGGTGTAGGTTACCGAGTTTCCTCTTATGTGTAGCGCTTATTAGGTGATGTCCCCAGTATTAGTCGTCTCAGTCAATCATCCACAATTCAACATTACTACTTCATACTGCTATTTTCATTATACAAATTTTGTACATCTCCCAACAATCCTCAAACACACTCCGTATAACGTACATGGTTTACAGCCTTGGTTTCAGTTCCTTGAAGCTCTTTGTAATCTCCGTAATGGCCGTCTCGACCGGCAATCTCTCCATTGAGCTCGCTCCGTAGAATCCGTGAATCCCTCTTGTTCGACTAAGCACATACTCGGCGTCCTTGGGCGCTGCAATGGGTCCTCCGTGGCACAAGACAATGACGTCTGGGTTAATCTTGACGGCCGCATCTCGAATCTCCTGGATGAGTTTGACGCACTCGTCAAGCGTCTTGCCCGTCGTGGCGCCAATGGAGCCGCTCGTCGTGAGGCCCATGTGCGCAACGAGGATATCCGCTCCGGCGCTGGCCATCTTCCTGCTCTCCTCTACATTAAATACATACGGAGTGGTGAGCAGGTTGAGCGAGTGAGCCTCCCGGATCATGTCGACTTCCAAATCGTACCCCATGCCCGTCTCCTCCAGATTGGCCCTAAACTGCCCGTCGATGAGGCCGACGGTAGGGAAATTCTGGACGCCGGCAAATCCCAGGTCGCGGAGCTGTTTGAGAAAGACGGGAATGTTGCGAAAGGGGTCTGTTCCGCACACGCCGGCGATGACAGGCGTATGCTTGACCACGGGGAGGACTTCATTTGCCTACAGTTGATTGTTATGATTTCATTTAGCTCTGAGCTCTTATGTAAAAAAAGGTAACTTAGTCACAGAGGAGGGAGAACATCTCTGGGCCATACCATTTCCACTACTATGCCATTGGCATCTCCGTACGGCATCAACCCGGACAGGGACCCCCGACCAGCCATGCGGAAACGGCCGCTGTTGTAGATGATGATGAGGTCGCCGCCGCCGGCCTCGATGAATTTCGCAGACAGGCCAATGCCGGCGCCGGCACCGACAATGGATTTGCCATTGGCGATTTGGGCGCGGAGGCTGGCGAGAATTTGGTCTCTGTCGGTTGGCGGAGCCATGGCTTTTCGCGGCGTGAGGGATGATGATGATTAGTTTGAAATAGGGGATCTAGAGACTGCGAATATTTTGTACGGCTTCAATCAAAGAGAGCAGCCGCCGCTGCTGCTGGATACATGATTCGAATCAATCACTAAGAATCAATCGCCGACTCACGCACTTAATCAAACTATCGCCGGAACTGGACATGGATCTCTAGTGGAGATTTTGACAAGGATATGTGATGTCAGATTCGGACTCCCCCACCAAGTTGAACTCAAAACTATTGCCCGCCACCCGCTGGCTTTGCCCTTTGTTCTGTTGCCACTATGATTCTCCTTGAGCATCATATTCGGGGTGTAGAAGGCTCTGGCGTCTGATGCCTCTGTGTCTCTGAATGTCTCATAAAACGATGTTGTGAAATTCATGCATACCCCGCATCTGGTCTTTTTATACGTGTTTGTGCTTCGCGTCTTGGCCATGTAATATCGTCACTCTCTGTCAACTAGGTGAAATAGCTGGACACTTTGTCGAACAATTCAATCATACAAAATGGCTTCCGTCGCAATCATAGGGACATGCGACACTAAGCTTCAAGAGCTCCTCTTTCTCCGCGACAGGATTGAGGAGACTGCAGGAGTCAAAACACTCCTCATAGACGTCGGACGCGATCCGTCTACCCACGATGCCATTGCCATCTCTCAGGCTGAGCTCTTGTACAAATATGGCGATGGGGAAGATATATCGGAAATGACCAGAGGGGAATATGTAACGGTCATGTCTAGCTGCGCTTCTCAGGCTGTGGAAGGATTGTATAAGGAGGGCCTCATCCATGGCATCGTGTCCGCGGGAGGCTCCAACAACACGACCCTCTCAGCTTCCGTCATGCGCGACGTTCTCCCTGTTGGATTCCCCAAGCTCATCGTCTCGACAATGGCAAGCGGTGACACCAGAGCCGTGGTTGGCGAGACTGATATCACTCTGATGCACTCTGTCGTCGATGTTGCCGGGTTGAACCCCATCCTGCGGGACATTCTAAGCAACGCCGGAGCATCTATTGCAAATGCGGCTCTTTCGTACGCGGCTAGACAGGACGAGAAAATGAAGGACACGGCATTAGAGTCTATCAAAAAGTGGCGGGTGGGCATCACCATGTTTGGTGTCACGACCCCTGGAGTCAATGCTATTAGATCGTATCTCGAGTCCAACTATCCTGTCGAGCTGTATGTTTTCCACGCCGTGGGCACTGGAGGCAGGGCCATGGAACGACTCATCCGCGAGGGCCAGCTCGACGCGGTCCTGGATCTTACAACAACAGAAATATGTGATCACTTGGTTGGTGGAGTTCTCTCTGCGGGGGAAGGGAGACTGGACGCAGCCGTCGAGACGAGTCTGCCCAATATCGTTTCACTAGGTGCTCTAGACATGGTCAATTTTGGCCCGAGAAACACCCTACCCGAAAAGCACGAGGGCAGAGTGATTTACGAACACAACCCAACCATCACCCTACTAAGAACTTCACCGAACGAGTGCCGTGAGATTGGCGACTTTATTGCCAAGAAGTTGAGGAAGACCAAGAGGCCTGACATGATAGAAGTGTGGATTCCCAAAGGAGGAGTCAGCATGATTGCCGTTCCTGGGGGCCCATTTGAGGATGAGCAGGCAGACAGGGCTCTCTTTGAGGCGGTTAGGACGGGGTTGAGTGGGAGTGGGATCAAGATTGTGGAAGATGGAAGAGATATCAATGACAAAGGGTTTGCAGAGGATATAGCAGAAGCGTTGGCTGCGAAGCTAGGATTACGGAAGAGCTGATGATTCAGCTTCTTCTTCTTCTTCTCGTGCCTCATGGCAGAGGTTTCATTAAATTAGCTTAATGACTGTTTCTGGAACAGATGTGTTGGTAATAGAACAATACCAAAACTCGTCTTATTCTTATCAAATATCCCCATTTTCGTGATGGATTTATCGGCAAAAGGAGACGTGTATTCATGTATTGACTCTAGGTGTGGATTATTTGCAGATCTACTTCAATTATCGCCTCTTCTATTCGATCCAACTTGGTCTCCCTTATCAAATTTTTAATCTCTGACTTGTTCTTTACACTTGGTTTACTCTGTAGGCTGCCTTGCGCGCTGACAACCAACATACTATGTGCTTGTTATTCGGTTGTTATGAGATTTGAAATAGGTCTTATGTGCATTAGCAGCGAGCTATAAAAAGTCAATGAGCTCGGGCAAGATTGTCAAGAGGACAATCTTTGATCGAGAGCATCCAAGGGCCAGTGTTGATTCTCTTATGGCCGATTTTCTTGGCCGGTACGCCGGGGGGAGCCATATTAATTTATCCTCATCCCACATGACCCATGATATGTCCTCACTTAAGCCAATTCCGCGGCGATGGATATGCATGTCAGTGGTTGGCACGATAGTGTTTTCGCGTGGTAGCGGATCTGCTTCTAAATCAGGTGCCACTGCTGTCGTGTTTCGGGGTGGTAAGACACCTTCGAGTGTGAAATTGCCTACACTTGTAGAGAGCGAAGGCCCTATTGTATTGAATACCAAATAATCTTTAGAGATATAGCTGGTATCGACTGCAGCGATACAGAGGCCCTTTGACACATCCCAGAACTTCAGAGCTGGAACATGTGTTTCAAAATCCTGCGATACCGATGCAAGCAGTGTAGAATCGTGCGAGAATGCCACCGATAGAATCGAAGCATGTCCGGGAAGTATTGCCATACAGGCGCCTGTAGAGACATCCCAGAGCTTGATAGCCCCATCATCTGCCCCGGATGCAAGCATCTTATAGTCATGCGAGAATGCAATAGGGCAAGCATCGTACTCGCTGTGCCCTTCAAGAGTCACAGTACAAATACCCGTCTCAATGTCCCAGACCCTAACACTCCGATCACCTGAGGACGATATAAGAAGGTTGGAATGGTGGGAAAACGTGAGCCAGTTAACCCACGCAGAGTGACCTTTGAGCACAGTTGTGCAGGAACCTGTGCCGACGTCCCATACTCTAATGGATCCATTCACTGCTGATGCCGATGCAAGCCGTTGAGAGTCGTGCGAGAAGACGATCGCGCTGATAACGGAGGTGTTCCAACCAAAGACATAGCGGTGGCAGTCTCTTCTTGGGTCCCACACTAGGATACCTCGACGGCCCTTACTCTCAAACATCGACGGCATAGGATCATGCTGTGGCATATCTGGGCCAACGATAATTTCGTGTCCCTCCAATGTCGCTATTATGGTGCTCGTGGCGATATCCCAGAGATGAATTGTTCCATCGTCTGAAGCTGAAGGTGATGCGAGCATTTTGGAGTTGGCCGACACTGCGATCAAGTTGACCCAGTCACCGCACCCCTTGAGCGTTGCTGTGCAGGCACATGTTGAAACGTCCCACAGCCTGATTGTTTTATCTCTTGATGCTGAAATCAGCACGTTTGTGTTATCGACGAATTTGACCGAGGTAATGAAGTCGCTATGCCCGGTAGATGGCATTTGACCAACATCCATTTCGACATCCCATATTTTAATGGTACCGTCACCTGCTGCTGATACGAGTAGTTTGGAGTCGTGCGAGAGTGCAACTGCATTGACCCAGTTTGTGTGACCCTTTAGCGTGGCTATACTTGTCTTCTTTGCAACATCCCAGAGCCTAACATCGCAATCATATGATGCCGATGCGAGCATCCTGGAGTCATGCGAGAAGGCGACCGAAGTAACATCTTTGCTGTGCCCTTTCAACGTTGCTATGCACGCACCAGTAACGACATCCCAGAGCTTGACAGAGGAGTCCTCTGATCCTGACGCAAGGATAGTAGAATCATGCGAGAATGCAACGGAGAGAATTGGGGAGCCGTGCCCTTCAAGAGTTGAAATACAGATGCCGGTTGCAGTATTCCAGACTTTAATGGTCTTGTCAGAAGATGCAGACGCAAGCATCTTTGAATCGCGCGAGAAAGCTATGGAGTGAATACCGGAGCCATGTCCACTAAGTGTAGCTATACAAGCACAAGTTTTAACGTCCCAGAGCTTAATATGATAACTGAGCTTATACTCCGAAACTGATGCAAGTGTCCTAGAGTCATGTGAAAACACAACTGATCGGAGCGAGGTACTAGAGTCGGTATACCGTTCGATGGTTGCCGTGCAAGCACCAGTCATTGCGTCCCAGATCTTGATTGTGTTCTCATGGAACTCTGAAGCAGATGCAAGCATCTTGGAATCATGCGAGAATGCAATAGACGGAATAGGGGAGCTATGCCCTTCAAGTGTGGAAATACAGGTACCGGTTACAGTATCCCAGAGTTTGATAGTCGCTTCGGCTGATGCCGATGCAATCACCTTTGAGTCGTGCGAGAATGCGACTGATGTAACCCAATCTTTGTCCTTCAAGCGTCTGGAGACACGAATCCCATTCTGAAGCCACTTGCGCTGGGAGAGAAAGCCAGGCGGGCAACTCATCTCGGAACTGCGTTCTGACAATGCTCCGCTCTGGTGCAAACACCATGGCCGAATAGTAAACTTGGAGAGGTGAGCAATCTATGATGGAACGATAATTTAAAATGATGCGGCGTGCATCGCGGAGGAGTTTTGAGGTGAATGTGCTCCGTTCCAGCTATATCAGGTTACGTTAATATGTCACATAGTCAGAATCAAGAGTTGAAGTGAATCATACATCAAGAAGGCCCAACAAGTCATGTACCATACCGATACATTCCGAGATTCGTCCTAGCAAACCTAGTGCTTCAAGCCAGTGCAAGAGATGATTGACCAAAAAGCGCTCGACAAGCCCCCCATCCTTGATCTTGCACATGCTCTCTTTCCAGTGGTAAACCCAATACCGACAAGCGTACTGAACTTCGGGCGGTAAGGCGGAGTCAATCGTCTGCTGGTAGATCTCGGACCGTGGTGTGCTCGGCAGCCGCAGACCACATATGTTTCTCCTAAGGGTATCATTCGTCGACAGCAGCTGTAGACAATGGGTTGCTAGCCGCCGATGGGCTTTTTGCTCATCAACCCAGAACGGATATCTTTGCGACTCTTTAGCTTTCTCTTTATCGACGAGAAAGTCGCGAAAAGATAGGTGAAGTAGCCGAACGGGGGTGCTTCGGTCTGAGGGAACAAATAGGACAGAGTGTAGTAGGTCTAGTTGATCCTCTATGATATCAATAGACATAGCTAAGAGACGGGCTAGAGACGGCGTGCAAAGAGGGCTTGCCAGAATGACAATGGACCCGACAACTTGCCTGAATCTCTCGGAAACTTGGCTCTTTTCTAAAGCAGAAAGCCCTGCCACCAGCCCATCTACTATTGGTAGGTAGGTAGCGTCCAAGCTGGATTTATGGCCTGCCTGGCGCTCCAAAATTTTCGCGAGCTGTTCCTTAGGCCCTCCAATCCTTCGATCTTGAATGAAACGGCAAGCTGTAGCGGCGAAGATGAATAAAGGCACGGACATGGAAACCAATTTCTGAAACCCTTCAGCATCAGGCCAAGATGGAGGCAGTTGCCTGTCTGAAGACACAGACTTGTTATAGTCCCGCCGAATCACGGCCAACTCGTGTTTCAAGAATAGCGTAATGTCGTGTTCGATGATGACCCGAGGTATTCGGTGAAGAACCAGGTCTTCATATTGGCCGCAGATATCCTCAAAGCCAAGTCGAATAGCCAGCTCTGGTCTACTGGTGACGAAAGCTTTCAGGCGGATAGAGGCGAACTGCTTTGCCTGGGACAAGAGGTATATGACCAATCTCACATGCTCAACATTATCGCACTCGTCGAGTGCGTCAACAACTACAACTATTGTCCGTGTATGGAGATACTCTGATGCATTTTTGATTGGATCTGTAATGAGTTTATCAAACTGGTCCTTTATAGATTTGTCGTGGATGGTAGGGTTAGCTTCGACTGCTGCTCGGATATGTGGCGCAATCGAGGGGAGCATTTGGACAAGCTGAGAAGCTATCGTGGGAAAGAAAAGCATCATATTGCCACGGTCGGCTTCGCCACGCTTGAAGAAGAAGCTGGCACCAAGCATACCTTTGTCCGCGAACATTTGCGCGACAGTTCGAGATATTGTAGATTTGCCGGTACCAGCTCCGCCATTCAACCAAAAGACGCATTGGCCTTCCGATGAGGTACTCCACGTCAGGATTTGCTGGAGAATATCATCCCTAGTCCCAGGATAGCACTTGGAGTTGCTAACGTGACTGGCAGAATCGAACGCCGCCCCTTTCGCGGAGTTGAGCTTTGCCAATACGACCTCCTGATGAATATCGAGTAGCAATGTGCTTTTAGGAACTGTTAGCCAGCAACGGTGCGAGTGAGCAGAAGAAGAAGAAGCTGCTTACGTCTGGTCGACTTGCAGATCTGAAGCAATAGCGGCCCTATATTTCTGCAGTCGATGAAGTATACCAACAATGTCTTCCTTCTTTAGCGGCCATGTTATTCTCTGCAGCCGTGTTCCTTGTTCAAGCTTGGTTGCCAGGTCGTCTAGCTGCAAGCGACAATCTGCTATGCTGCGGCATATGTTTTGAGAGGAATCAAGTTTCGCTCCATTTGGGCCAGCAAGGAGTTGCTCGAGATGCTTGAGCGTCGCCGTGAACCTGTCAGCCTCATTCAAGATTTGTCGAATGTCGCGCGGGGCATTCTTTAGGCCAGAGCAATACAACGAGCACTGGACACCGACTTTGATAAACAGATCAACAACTGCGACGATGCTGGAAACAAGTCCGAGAGCCTCTGCCATTATTGTTGCATCGATTGGCCACCCATGCGGACACGATAACCGCTGCTGGCTTCATTTAGTTCTGAATGATAGTTCATATCATCTGACAGGCTGATAATCCTGGTAGACTCCCGAATGGTATGGTATGGCCAATAGGCACCAGTGGGATCGCGGGGAAGCGGGCTGAAGGCCATTTGTCGGTGACTTCATAGCCACTATACATAGCTCTGCGATAGTGTTAGTTGGCTAGTAGTACGATATGTAATGTTTGCGTGCCGCTTCTGCTATCCAAAAGGATATTGACTTATTTATGAGTTGGGAGGACGAAACGCCCAGGTTTTGCTGTAAGATGTCCACCGTTCATAAGGGCATTCAAAGCTGCTGTGCTATGATTTAGCTGAGGTTATCCGCATCGATTGTAATCAGCTGGTTTGATAAGGCCACCTACCTGTGCTAACTTGTGTTCCATAGTAAGGTGCGATAGAGAAGGTACATGAAACCAGATATTTCAGGAACAGTATGATACCAACATGCAAGGGATATAATAATTATGGAATAGATTTAGCAGCATAACCTAGATGATGAAAGTATAGTTTCAATTACTGGATGTGATAACTGGTCAATATTCCTAAATAGCTTATAATTACCAATATAAAGTGTTCCGGTGTGTAAATGCCGGTCACTAAGCAGTGCCCACTCGTAGGGGCTGTCCCGCCTAATTAAGGCGCTGGAGCTGCTATACCTGTGCCATGGACGCGTCGAATTAAGAGCTAGAGAGCTTTAGCTTCCGATACGTATCCCGGCACCAAGAACGCGGAATAGTTGCCGAAAAAAGTGCTGCTCCATTCCCAGCTCCAAAATCAACTTCTTTACATACTTTGTACAACACCCACCGCATCAGCTGGCTCACCTCTGCAACTCGACAGAGCAGCACACGAAGATGCTTAAATCAACTCACAAGCCAGCGCAATTGGCTCCCCTGCCGCCAGGCTGGACCGAGCACAAGGCCCCGACTGGCCACACCTATTACTACAATGCCGAAACCAAAGAATCCACGTACAAGCGACCTGGCGTTCAGCTTCCTGTCCAGCCCGCGCCATCCTATCCTCCGCACGCTGCGATCCCGAATCTCTCAGACCCGAATGTTGCGAATGCCTACATGGCGCAGTTTAACCAGCCGCCCCCAGCGCAAAGGGGCGGCTTTGGGGGCGGCGCTCGAGGCGGATTCGAAGGACGGCCGCGACCACAGCCTGTGGACAAGCCCAGGAAAAAAGAACCGATCCCAGGGTGCGAGCCGTGGATATTGGTGTATACAAAGTACTCGCGACGCTTCGTCTACAATCCGGTGAAGAATGCGAGCTACTGGCGCATACCCGAGAAGCTCATGCCTGCCATCCTGGAAATGGACAAGAAGCGGATACAGGGAAAGACCACAGACGAGGAAAAGGGGGATGAGGCAAAGGATGGCCAATTGAAAGGAGGGGAAACTCAGGCGGCTGAGAAGGCACCTGCTGAAGGCCCAGATTACGATAGCTCTGAATATGAGGAGGTCGAGGTCACGGATGACGAGGGCCAGGGTGAGGACGGCGATGACAATGATGACGAGCACCCATCGAAGCGGCAACGTACCGAGACGATGGATGAACAAGATGAAGGTCCCCTTGAATTCACGGAAGCAGATATTGCTGCTCAGCTACAAGCCATGGGCGAGGAGTATGGCCTTGAACCTGGAGACTACGACGACGGCAACATGGAAGATTGGCCCGAAGGCACAGAGGGTGTAGAGTTTTCAGAAGAGGATGCAAAGTTCTTGTTCAAGGACATGCTCATCGATCTCAACATCAACCCCTACAGCTCGTGGGACAAGCTTTTGGAGGAGGGCAAAATGATAGAGGACCCGCGCTACACGGCCCTGAGCACGACAAAGGCGCGAAAGGAGTGCTGGGACGAGTGGACACGGGAAAGGATCGCCGAACTGAAGGAGCAGAGGGCCAAGCAAGAGAAGAAGGACCCCAAGATTGCGTTCATGGCCTTTTTGCAGGAAAAAGCTTCGCCGAAGCTGTACTGGCCAGAGTTTAAAAGGAAGTACAAGAAAGAAGACTCCATGAAGGACATGAAGTTGTCGGACAAGGACCGGGAGAAGGCATACCGAGAACACATTAACCGCCTGAAGATGCCCCAAGCAACTCTGAAATCGGACCTTACAGCCCTGCTCAAAGCACAGCCCGTGCATCTCCTTAATAACAAATCGATGGCAAACGGCCTGCCCGTACAGATCCTCACTGATATACGATATATATCTCTCGAGCCCAAGATCCGCGATCCTTTGGTCGAAGCGTATGTACAGACGTTACCTTCGCCTCCTCAAGACCTCAGCTCCGCAGCAGAGGACGAAGAGCAGAAGAAGGCGCGGGAAGCGAGAGAGAGGAGGGAGAAGGCGTTGGAGGAGCGAAACAGGTTGGTTGAGGAGCAGAGGAGGAGACGGGAGAGGGATGTGGCGGCAAGCAAAGCGCGGCTGAGAGAGGAAGAGAGGGAACTGGAGGTTGCGATGAGGGTTGGCAAAAGGGGGCTACAGAGTCAGTTGGCGAGCATGAAGCCGCAGCAAGAAGGGGAGGAGGGAGGGGAGCCTTCATAGGGAATGGTTGGTCAACTGGTTATTCAACTAATGGCACCTCACGGGTATATATAGACAGATAGATTGGACATTCAAATCAAAGGTCATCAAAGAAGCGGCCGGCCTTTTGCTGCACTTCCCCAGCCCACCTTTCAACATCGCCCGTGCCCTCGACGCCATCCTCCGTCAGATAAAAGTCCACCAGATTTGCAGGCACCCACTCGAAATACACATTCTTGATATTCACATTCCGTAGCCCCGTCTCCGATCCTGAGCTGAGGACCTCTCCCCACCCGCGTATGAGCTCCTCACTGTCGTTTTCTTCATGCCCCGGCGGTTCAAACGGCAGGATCTTCTCCTTTTCCGACAGCACGACGACTTTTACTTTTGGGGAGACATGTCTGGCGGCTAGCACGGCAGGGAGGGAGCCGGTTTTGTTGCTCACGTTGCCAGACTTGTCGATGAGGTCCGCGCCGAGGAGTAGGATTTGAGCGTTTTGCGAAGCAATAGCTGCGCTGGCGTCGGTGTGAATGGTGATGGTTGTGGCATTTTTACTCTTGGCGGTTTGCAAGAGGGAGGAGATGCGCTGGGCGACTTTGACTCCTTCAAAGAGGGGGCGCGACTCGAGGATGTGGATGTCGAGGGGGCGAGATGCCAACGCAGACGAGAGAACCTGGGAGATGGAGGATGTGATTGTTGAGCTGGATGAGAGGGTGACGATTTTGACGGGTTCGGTATTGATGGGGAAATGCTGGTTCAGGAACGAGGCAAATGTGTCTCCGATTTTGCTTCCTGATTGTTGTCTTGTGTGCCCAAAGTGCTTGATTGCGCTGCAGGCCTCTTCAATGGCGTCTTTTGATAACGTCCCGTGGGGGAGAAGCTGAAGCTTCTTCTCGATAATGTCTAGGCTGGATAGGACGACGCTGAGGATGGGAGCACCCATGCTTTCTCGGCCGTTCTTCCAAAGATGCCATCCTGCGAACCTGGCATTCTTCCACCACGCGTCTCGATCTCCAGCTTCAATCTTGGAAATCACATCGAGATAGATGTCTAATGCTCTGGAGGCCAGTTGCCTTGCACCGCTTTCGTGATCGTCCTGCAGTGTCCTAAGCCCAGTTGCGAGAGCACCTCCAGCATCCTTGCCCAGATCAATGTCAAACCAGACTCTCCTAAGCGATTCCTTCAGCCGCGGCACCCCCTGGAATGATTCGTCATCGGTCACTTCATCAGGGTCAAACCACTCGTATCCTTCATGCTCCCAGTCGATTTTGATTCCTTCTACGCCCAGGCCGCCCTCCTGATGAGATTTGAGGATGAATGAAAAGGGATTGATGGTCCATATGCGCCCAACATCTGCATCCGCAAATGAATACGGTTTCCCCTGCCGGAAGAGCCGCAGAGAAGTACAAGTGAGGGTAGTTTCTTCACGGAGCTCACGCCATGCCGTTGCGAGCGGATTAGCATCCGTTACTTCGACGCCACCCGATATGGGAGCGTATTTATGTCTGCCTCCCAAACGTCAGTGAGTTTGCAATTTCCACAGTGGTAGAAAAATAACAAGATGATTTGTTCCTCCCGTGATTAGGGAATGGGGATGAGCGTACCGATATGTGTTTACCTCCCCGCTCCTCCGAAACAGCGCCACCTGCGGCCTGCGCAAAACATTGCCGTCCGGAAACTTGAAGATGAAGCTCACGGCCACGGCGCTCTTCTTAAGCTGCGACATTGTCACTGAATAGGGCCTTTTTTTAGCATGTCGTGAATGAAATGAGCTGCGTGAAAGAGGCTTTGAATAGGCGGTTGAAGTTTATGGCTGTTTTTTTGGAGAGGAGTGGCATGACATCACTTTGAAGCAACAAAAACGGAGTTTATTATCTGCACCACCTAATATGAGTGAGAGTGGTGTGAGGCATGCCGCTGAATGAGAGCACGCTCTTTTTTAGGCATCATTCGGATGTTATGGCCCTCTATGTTTGGTTTTGCGACGGCTAAATTACAGGTATGTTACAATTATTGTCTGTAGTTTGCTTTATAATCTGCCTGTGGCAAGGGTTCAACTAAACGGTTAAGACTTTCAGTTACTGCGATGCTATTCTATCCACCATAAAATGATATATACATGCAGGTTGCCAAGAACAGGAATACTCATAAAATAGTTCAGTAAAAAAATGAAAATTAAATTATTCTCCATTTTTATTGATGCTTTATTCTCTGGTTGAATGTCTTCTGCATCTACAGTTGAATGCTCCAGAATAGGAAATACAAAATCGACAAGGTGGGTAGGGCAACATGGATAATCAACAGTCACCACAGCACCAAATTTCAATCCATCTCATAAGAAAAAAAAAACGTCCTAAAATGCCTTTATCCATCATCATTCAATCAATCAAATCAATCAATCGGCCATCATTGCATAAATTCGTTATACATCCCTGTGTTGTACATGGGCCACTCATCGTCCACCCAAGCCACTAACTCGTCGTAAAGGGCATGGTCTTCTCCGGATTGCATGCGCGGCATTGAGTAGCCCGGAAGCGTCGTCATCATCGGCGGGGCAAGTCGGTGCTCGACTGCCTGGGTGTTCACCTCCTGAGACTGCGCGATGGAGCTCGTCAACCTGCGCGCCAGAGTCCAGAGATGGCGCAGAGTGTTTGACGATGTTTGGCCAAAGTTGGTGAGGCCCTCTTCCTCCACTTCGATGCCAAAGACGATGTCTCGGTTTCTTGCTTCCTTTTCCTCCTCCGACACCTCTTCATCCGATATCAAGTCCTCCAGGATGAGGCAAACAGTGGCGTTGAAGGAGTAATGTTGTTCGGCGTGCAGCGGCGACTTGCGGCTAATATTCAGCGTCGTCAGCTGTCGTCCGAGGCGGATGTTGCGGCGTGCGGCCGCGATGCACAGCTTCAGATGCTCCGAGTGCGTGTTGGAATCGACAGTCTGCACCATGAGACGCTTGGCCACTGATCTCTTCACGGCGCCAAGGAACAGTGGGCGGATGGCTAGGATAAGAAGCATGTTGTACCTCATGTGGAGGAAGCAGCAGGCAGGGTCATTGCTCAGTCCGTCGGGGGATAGCTGTAGGCGAGGTGGGAGCGTCGACTGCCACTGTTGCAGCATCCATATCGCCTTGTCTGGTTGTTTCGACATTCCTCCTCTAGCCGCCTCCCACGGGGCTACACGATATGTGTTGCAAACGACGTAACCGGAAATGCGGGATAGCTCAACGTGTGCTTTTAACCCTGCACCAGGTGGCATCGATCTGTAAGCAGCGTATTAGCATATCGAGACAACACTATCGTTGCTGCCAGAGGGCAAGGGGGGGAAATTGCAATGAAAATCTCTACTTACGGAGCATCGGCTGGCAACTGGATCCGGATAGCGTCATCCATGATTATGTGCGGCCGGCCCATCAGACAACTCAGCCATCGGTCCATGATATAGACGGTCCAAAAGACTCGCTTGCCTCTTTCGTCAACCAGTCCTCGGTGGACGCCCAGCATGATGCAAATGTGCATGGCGGCCGCAACATGCATATAAGCGGCATCTCTCCTATTCATCTCAATCAAATAGGCCGACATCAGACAGAGAGTGGCGACATCGCCAATTGTGCAACAGCGCGTTATATCCAAGGGGTTTCCAACGAGCACAGCAGCTCGAGCAAAGTACGCCTCGCTCAGCGAAGGCGCGGATGCACTTCCTTGCACCTCTTCTGCCAAGGTGTTGGCTCGGGTAATGACGGCCAGAGCGGCATGGTAGAATGCCAAGTAGCGATACTCGTTCAAATTCGTGTCTGAAGAGGACGGCGGAGAGGCAGTGTGAGCCGGAACATTGTTCAATTCCCCCCACCAAAAGATGCCACCGCTCGGCCATTCGCCGTTTCCATCCTGGATCAGATGCCTTAGCTTGGACAGCAAAGTGCCAAGATCCTCGCTGGAGGGCAAAGATATCGGCTTCGAGTCTCGTTCGATTAGCGGGCGCGAGTCATCGGTGTAGTATCTACCCAAACTCGACAAGAAGGCGCTTCCATCCTGTTCATGGGACAGCTGCAGTTCCGATTGCGATTGAGCGAGCGGCAGCACAGCTCCAAGAAGCTCCTTTAGGTGGTCAAGGAACGTGGCGCCGCTCGTCTCTCCGAGGAAGCGCGCCGTGCCATCGGGGTCTTGGAGAAGACGACCGGTGGTCTGCTCGTCCTCTGGCTCAGGCTTGACCGAGGGGCCGCCCTGGCGACGGCTGCTCTCCGGTGGAAAGGATTGACCCGGGCTGAATGCGCTGGGAGATGGCGAAAGCCCCTCTGGCGTGGCAGAGGCATGGTTGATCAGGTCCTGTCTCCTGGCGGGGTCGGGGATCGCCTCTTGCAGTGCTCGCTCATAAACCTCGACCCTTCTCCTCAATTCGTCTAGCTCGGCGCGGGGGACATTGATTTTTTCGATGGGAACCGGATAGACGCATTCGCGGTTGGATGCGGAGCACTGGCCGCAGGGGTTGCCTCCGGAACATTTGACTCGGCGCACATTGCAGCTATTGCATCTGATTGTGAGGCAGGACGGTCAGCCGGGCCATCAGGGTTGAAAAGACACGATCGAGAGAACTTCAACTTACGCAGTGGCAACTCGTTTGCGCTGCTCAGGGGCTACCTTGTGGCGGCGAGGGTTGACGGGCAACCGCTGGTTCGTCGAGGGTCGTCTGCCTTCGCTGCTGCTGTCGAGCTGCATTGTCGGCAATGCTTTTGTGGCGATGGTCCACGTCAGGAGAAACGCTCAATGAATGCTAGAGGAGGCCAGGCGACAGCGCTAGACTCGTACAAGATGCTTGTGTGAGCCTCCAAGCACAAGAAGGAAGAATCATATGCAGCGAGTCATCATACCTTTGTATGCGTCGGTTTGGTGGGCCAGTCGCGGAGCCCGCACACCAGCAGGTACGTATGTGAATTGCGTATGTCAAACGACGATGGCCTCGCCAGAATTGTGTGGATGGGCAAGCAAGCAAGGGAGCAAGGAAAGGAAAGGAAAGGAAAACAAGGAGACCCGCCCGAGCAGTCACATCAGATCAGTCGTCACAACAAGACGTCGTCGTCGCAATATGTCGATTGTCAGCTCAGCCCAAGTCGCAAGACTCACCCGGGGCTCATTCGCTCATGGCATTCGTTTGCTGCCCGTCACCGCCCAGTCACCTCGAGGCGGACGATCTACGACTGTGTCTCATCGTCATGCGTCTTCGCGTCCGGGATGGGCGACGTACGCGAAGGCCTCGCAAGGCTGGAACCCGGGCCTTTTGATCTGTGCTGGCTGGGTTGGGGGTTTTGACACGCCGAGCGCGGGGAGAGGCTAAAAAGTGGGTGATGGGACAGGATCCCGACTCTAGCGGTGCTTTTTTGCGTGGAGGGCGTCGCGGACTAGTGATATAGTGGATGTGTAAGCTCGGGTTAGTGCCAACACAGGCGCTGAAGCTGGGAGGATGGTTGGGTTGGAGCGTTGCGTTTTGTTGCACACGGCCTGGGCAAAAAAAAGAAATGATGAAAGAAGAAAGAAGGAAATAATAATAATAATAATACTGTTACTACTACTGATACCTAATCCAACGGCAGTGAAAGAATGCCTCCTATTCCATCCCTGGGGAGCTGCAGCACCCCTCTCCCCGTCTACAGCGCACTGAACGAGGCTCTACGGGGCGTTCCGTTCTGCAACTTGCTGTACTCCGGACATACTGCAGTCTGTGGAATGTTCCGATAGGGCTCCCAGCTCCCCACCATCTCTAGCGCTTCCAGCACCTATCGGCGTACCGTCTTGGGGCGTGTCAGAGGCTCCTCCCGGGCTTTTAGGGCCGTGCCACCACCAGCGATCAAAGTTCGCCTGTCTGACTAGGGGGGATTCGTCGCTAATGCCGTTCAAGGCATAGCGGATCCCTCGCCTGCGTGACTCTTCTAAATCGCTCGGTGACGAATACTTCAGAGTACCTACGCAATGGCCTTCGCGTCCTCCCTCAGCACTTACTTACCAATCCGTCCGATGCGATTGAAAATTGCAAGAATTGGGCCGTGTAATGTACAACTTCCCGTTTGGGGAAATCCTGATTGGTATCTAGTCAGGCACAGTTCTTTGTGGGCGCAGAAAAAGCACAGCACAGCCTTGGATCTTGCATGTACTAAGGAATCTGCAAAGTTTTACTCAGCCACTGAACCAGGCAGGGCAGAATTATGTGAGCAGCAGAGGATAGGTAGATAATATGTTGTGCTTGAGACATGCATGCATGTAGACAATTGAATTGCAGGTTGTAGATGGCTTCAACAAATGCTTCACTTCTTCTTTTTTTTTTCCCCCAAACTACTTTGTCAACAGGTAACGCAAGGCACGAGGCCGAATTACGTCTCCATGCATTCATTGCCCTATCGGCGCTCGCGTCACCCTGCAGCTAGCATCCACCATATTGCGCGTCCAGCTCGGTCATCGTCCTCGACATCAAGCTTCTTCCATTTCGAGCAAGATCCGAAGCCGGGCCATTTGGTGATATCACTCTGGCCGGCCTTTTTTGAATAAAATTAAAAACTCGCCGGATTTAACGTTGCCCGTTTTGGTGAGGGAGGAGAGAAACTCTCAGCCGAAAAGCTTGGATGGTCCGGATACTCTGCGCTACCCAGGTTAGTATATAGATCCTGGCTTGTGCCATTTTTCGACAGCAGCCAACCGCATCACAATCTAAAATGTTTGTGTGCTGGTTGGCTGGCACAGCTAGGAGCGCCACAGGAAGGATATTGCCATTGCCATCAGCCAACGGCAAAGATTTCCGATGGATGCAATTTCATCTCTTGGGGCAGCCAAGAACAGCAAACGGAATATGTGCGGCAAGGTGTACGGAGTACCTGGGGGGAACTATACGCTGCTAGTGCCCAGTAGATCCTATTCTCCTTGACAGTTTCCATTGTTTCTCAAGTACTTCGTACCAGGATAGTGTTTTCTAGTCGCAATCAACGTGCATGTAGTAAGCCGACATAAGATGTGTCCCAGCGCCTAGGAAGGTGCCCAAGGCAAGAGCGCCTGCCACTTCATCTTTGGAGATCGATGTTCTAGGCTATCTGGTAGATTTAACATTTGGAGGTGGCAAAAAAACAAAACCTCACATTCCCCTCCCCTTCAAACTATTTTGACAGTCTGCCATTCTAACTTCCCAAGATTGACGCCACTGATAAATTGCCCCGTTCTGCTGGCGATGCCGTTTACAAGCCCTACCCTAAATCTCACGAGTATTTTGAGCAGGAAATGATACTCCCGCTCTCATCGGGATTGTACACTACAAGGCTCATCATTACAAGAGGTAAAGGAAAGGCGAGGCTGTGTCAAATGTAGCCAATTGAACCGTGTTTTTTTATTATTATTTTGTGTAGCTGAAGAAAATATGCTCTCTACAGGTAGGTCGCCAACACATCGCAGCTTACAGTCGCGCTCTGATCATACACCGTTATAACTCTCCTGCCGTTATAACACAGACAATTTGTAGTGCGCATCTCTTCTAAGGACATCGCTCGAGCGAGTTGCCTCAAATCTTGACAGAGTCAAGACTGTTCTTGTGGGTATCTGACTTGTTTCGCATTCATTACACCTTTCATTCATCATTTGGTGCTGGGAAAGATGGAATTCACAATCTCTGCTGATCTGGTTGCGAGCACAGATAGGAGGGTGTCGCTCAACTGTTTGCTGTTTGTTAGCGTTGCTTTCCCTTGTGTATTTAATAAAACAAAGGCGCTGACTTACCCCGTGAGTACCTTCGCAGCATCCCTGGAGCCAGATGCCGGAGTCCTTTGCTACCGATCCTGGCTTGTACTTGACCTGGTAATCTCTGCCGACTGAGAGCTTGCGCTCTCCTTGGTCCGTCTCGACCTTCCATCCGGTGATTCCCTTGTTGTATTCCTGGCCAATTGGCGAGGCCTTGGGCAGCAAATCCCAAGTGTTGCGGAGCATTTCGACATGTGCGTTGCGTTGGTAGCCGGTAGCAGCAATCAACAAATCTACTTCAAGAGTCTCTTCATCGACGAGGTCGACAAATCCTTCAAACTCACTATCTGTAACGTGTTGTACCTTGAGTTCTAGGACGTCCCCTCTTGGCTCGATGCTGGTGATTTGTCGGCCGCCCATAATGCGATGAGGCCACTTCTTTTCGTCGGGGCCAAGTTCTCGCTTTTGGTCGTACTGGCGCTCGTACATATCCTCGATGAGATTCAATCTTACGACGCCATAGTTGGTGGCTCGGGCCTCAGTCAAGAAGTTGTTGCGGTGTCTTGCTGACTTGGGGAAGAGCGTGTCAATGTACTCAGGATTGAACACGGAGTTGACGCTGCGCGCACCTTGTTAGAATTTCCATTGAGACTCTCAGGATGCCAGGCAAGAGCCTGCATTAGGGGCAGACTTACAAAGGAGAATCATCGCTGGGCTTCAGAAACTCGGGGCGCATCACCAGCGCAGTTTTTGAGTTGGGATACAAAGTTTGGATGTTGTGGAATATCTCCGCAGCACTCTGACCGGCACCGAGGACGGCCACACGATACGGAGCATCCTTCTTCGAAAGAATCTCTGGAACCATGTAGGCATATTGAGAAGAATGAATGATCCTGGGGTGCTTGGCAGGGAAGCTCTTGGGAAAGTTTGGCTGTCCGCCTGCAGCAATAAGAACGTTGCGGCCTCGGAACGAGAGTGTCTCACCGGTCTTTGGATTTCGCGATTGGACCGCGAATGTGCGGATCGAGTCTCCCTTCTTTGATTCTGGGGAGACGGAGACCACCTCTTGGCCATACTGAACGAGGTGCTCAAAAAATGAGGCGCACCAGCGAAGATAGTCTTCATATTCGACGCGAGCCGGCAAGAATGTGCCCAAGTTGGTGAAATCTACCAGCCTTCCGTTGCGATGCAGGTAGTTGAGAAATGTGAACTCGGACCGCGGATCTCTCAGAGACGCCAGGTCCTTGATGAAGGAAATCTGCATCTTTGCGCCGGGAAGAAGCATGCCAGCATGCCAAGCAAAGCGAGTCTGCTTTTCGAGGAATAGAATCTTGGGGGATGCGCCGCTGGGAAGCAGCTGCTGCCCTGAAGCGAGCGCATCGTGAAGAGCGACAGCTACGGCGAGACTTGCAGGGCCGAATCCGACGCAGATGAGATCAAACTCCGAATCTGGACCCGATTGAGTCAAATAGGGCGACTTTTGCCTCTGCATCTTGTTTTCTGACCGGTGGCCGTTGGTATACGGCGCAGAGCTTCTGTTGTTCTGCTCAATTGAACTAATCAAGTATGGCGAAGAGCTGCCAAAGCCATTGCCGTGGTGAGCCGGCTCACTGCCATTTGGCGTGGCTGGCTCACTGCCGTTTGGGGTACCAAGCTCATTGAGAGCAAGCTCGCTGTGGGGAGACATGATGACGTCTTAACAAATAATAGGCCGCTTTGAGAGAGCTAGAATGATGGACGTTTTAGGCGAAGCCCGATAGCAATTTGAGCGGGACTGCCCTTGGACGATGGGAGGAGATAGAAATTGAGAAAGGGAAAGAGGCAATGCGTGACCTCTATTAGCTTTGCTCTCTTGAGTAACGTCCCAATATGCTTTTGAGGATATACACAGGGCGACAGCTCAGCAAAGTGTGCTTTGTGACTTGAGCTTTGGCTGCTGACGACGCTAAGGCAGTGGTGCTGGAAAGCTTGTGAAAAGTGGGAGGGGGGCTGTCCGAGTCGCTCAGCGCCGTGGGAGGAGCCGGGAATTATACTCGCCACACCGCGGTGCCTGGCTCCTGGAACAAGCTTTTAGTCTCGCCTGTATCGACTCGGATTCCGTGCTGGAGAGTCGCAGAGACCCGAGACCAACCGCCCAATGGATACTTGAGCGGAGATGTACACATGAACAGCCGCCGTGTGATCCAATGCCGGGCAAGCATCGCTCCGTACACAGTGTAGCTTGGGAGCTAGTGTGAGTAGCCATGTACATATCATGGTTGCATGGGCCCATTCAACACCCTGCACAGCTCGACGGTGGGATGGTTTCTTTGACTATTTCCACATGGGTTGTCTAGACGATCACGGTAGTTTATCCCTAGCCATCTGGGTATTTCATTGCACAACCGCGGGGGGCTTTCAATTTCATCGGCATTATACGTCTCGCTGAATGTTTCGGCCATATCGGAGCCAACTCGAATAATCATCCTGAGAGAGCATAGCAGTTCAAAGCATAGCCAGCTCTCTCTGCTGATTCTTCACTCTCCCAATCTCTATCGTTCTGGATAGTCTGTCCTCCTTAGCGAAGATCTCGACCTTCTTAAAAGAGGCTTAATGGAATCCGTCCCTTCTTGGCGCCTATAGCGTGGGCTGATGCAATTTTTCTCTATACGCCCTCAACACGCTGGTGCAGGTTTTGATGAGGCGATCGAAACTCTAGGAACCAATCCAAGGCCTTTGACCCTCCGCATAATGGCCGATCTATGGGCCGATGGCAAGTTTGCGACAACCGTGATTCATTTTAAATTATCCTCTTTTAGGCGGCCTGTGGACGAAGCGGCTGCGAGGACGGAGACAGGCCCCATCAGAACCAAGCGCGGTGGAGATTAACTGAGGGAATTATCTGATGATCTGATAAAAAACGGATCTGATAAGATCAAAGCCCGTGGTTGGATCCGCATTCATCCGTTGCAATCCCACGGCCCTGCACCGCAAAGATGGGAAAAAATTTTCTTCTTTCAACTAGGCGTTTGAGCATCAACAGCCGAGTCAATTTTTTTTACGAGTTTTCTTTAGCAGCCCCTCCTTGCTCTGCCGAGGGTAGAGTGAATCACCGCCGGTCGTACGCGCGGAACGCAACGCTCTTCCCTTGCAGGTACCTCGCACCTTGTACATATCCGACAGGACCAAGGACACGCCATCGCTAAAAGAGGGGGATCAATGATTCCTTTTTGTGTGTTGGGAAAAGGCCGAGAAGAAGCCCCACCTGAGTAGTTTATTAATATGGCGGACCGCAGATGTTTCTCCCGGCTGCTGTTGAAGTCCTGTGTGAAGCTTGTAAACAGCGGATCTAACACGGAGCCGCAACGCGCACCTAAAATGCTTGCTCATGTCAGACAAGGCGGCCGCCCCTCTTCGGGCCAGACGCTTTATTGCCGAGAGCAGCTTAATGACCAGCTATTAGCTGGTGCTTGCTCTGGATTTATTAAGGACCTGCTTTGACTTTGTAGGATATCGTATTTTGTGACGCGGCCTTCTACTCTCACTCTTTCCCTCCTTTCTTTATTATTCACGTGGGCTGGAAAAAAACGACTTCGTGTACGCTTGTGACGCCATCATTACCCTTTCCAACTTGTCACGAACTTTGACCCTACAGGCTAAGCAAAGCAAAGCAACCGAATCCCGACCTGCACGGGGTAACAGGGCTAAAGCTGCATGGCAAAGAACTATTTGGCCGCTCTGCGAACTATACTAAGCGCATGCTTTCCTCCCGGTGCATCTGCACCGCATCAGCGTGACAGTGAGTGGGCTACAGCTGTGTCGCAAACTGACGATTCGATTGGCAGTCATTGCATCTCGTTACGCCTTGCTGATTAATTGCGCCGCTCTGAGAGGCTCGCTTCGGTCCCGGCGCATGCACGATTAAACACATTACCATCGGCGCAGTAATCACGAGCCGCTCGACAGGCTCCCTTGACGAATCATCGACATGCCAATTCATCAATAACTTGTCTCATCCGATCGGATTCTGAACTCTGCAGGCTGTGGGTTTTGTCTTGGCTAAATGGCGCGTGGGCAGTGCATTCGAGTGACCAACGAACGTGAAGCTATTTCGCATATGGGTCGGCGTGATACAAGCATTTTCTCATAGGTAGATTGGCGTCTTGCTGTTTTCCGCAAAGTTTATGGCCATGATCGTGGATATCAGCACTTAGTTGGCAAAGTGCATATTGCTATGTTTCTGACAATCTTTGCATACGCACACACGCCGCACACACACACCACGCACACACAGCAGGGCACAATGGAGGAGTCCGCTGACTTATCTGTGCTTAACCCACATCCAACGCTATTATCCGGACCGGATCTCCTCCATCACCTTATCAGGGAATCGGACGATTCAATAGCTCTGGATTATCTGGGCAAGAATAAGCGCGTTTCGTTATCCTATCGTCAGCTTCATGATGCGGCAGATGCTCTGGCAAGTCGAATATGTCGTGCAATTGGCGAGGCCAAGGATCAGTTTGTGGTTCCAGTTCTGGTTCACCAGTCGCCACAGTTATACATAGCCTTGTTAGCTGTTCTTAAAGCCGGAGGTGCATTTTGTCCGCTCAATGTGGATGCTCCTCCAGATCGAGTCAACTTTATCCTTGACGATGTTTCTGCGGCTGTCGTCGTGGCATCTCCGGAGCTGGCCTCCAATATACCTCCACAAAGTGCCGTAAAGGTGCTCCTAGTTGATGAACGAGAAGAAGAAAAAGAAGAGCCATGTCTGGATATAGACTCTATTAGCCGTCGTGTTCCCAGCACCAAGGACTTAGCATATGTTATGTATACTTCTGGATCAACCGGAGTTCCCAAAGGTGTTGGCATATCGCACTCTGCAGTAACACAGGCATTGCTAGCCCATGATCAGCATGTGCCCAAATTTTCTCGCTTCCTCCAGTTTGCTGCTCCCACGTTTGATGTCTCAGTATTCGAGATCTTCTTTCCATTGTTTCGGGGTTGTACATTGATCAGCGTCGACCGAAAGGAGATGTTGAACGACCTTCCAGCAGTCATCTCGGAAATGAACGTGGATGCTTGCGAGCTCACACCCACTGTTGCCGCGAGCCTTTTACGAAAACGGGACAATGTTCCAACACTGCAGTTGCTGTTGACAATTGGTGAGATGCTCAATGAGCCTGTAATACAGGAATTTGGCGGAAGCCAAGATAGGAAGAGTCTGCTATGGGCCATGTATGGGCCAACAGAAGCGACTATTCACTGGTGAGTGTCTTGGATCCATCTCCGGGCTGGCACCCCTCTGACTAGCAGATCAGTACTGTACAGGAAGCATTTACCTCTACGTCTTCAATAAAAAACATTGGCATACCGCTACCAACCGCATCGTGCTTCATTATCGAGCCTGCAGAATCCTCAGAGACGAGTAGAAGTGTCAAAATTCTATCCAAAGGAGAAATCGGTGAGCTTGCAGTTGGCGGGCACCAGCTTGCCGAGGGATACATTAACCGGCATGAACAAACGGCTGCCGCTTTTATACCCTCGCCGTATGGTCTGATTTATAGGACTGGAGACAAAGCACGCATTAGTAGTGATGGAACGATAGAGATCTTTGGGCGTTTATCCGAAGGCCAGGTAAAACTTCGAGGACAACGGCTTGAGCTGGGCGAGGTGCAGTCTGCTGTGTTGAAGACTCCTGGCTGTCATTTGGCTGTTGGGGCAGTGATTGACTCCATCTTGGTTGTGTTTTGCGTTGCGGATGCTGATGTCACTGAAGATTTGATCCTGGACCACTGTCGGAGCTGGCTTCCACAGTTCATGATGCCGGGAGAACTAATACTAATGGGCGAATTCCCTCGGCTGCCGAGCGGTAAAGTCGATACGAAGAGGCTTAAAGCGGAATTCTTGGAGAAGAAGGAGGCTGCCGCGAAAGATTTCGACGACGGCTCAAGTAGTCTCTCTGATACGGAAAAGTCTATTTTGCGCATTGTGTCAGATGCTTTGGGCGTTGAAATACATCACGGTATGAGTCTGGCCTCGGCGGGAATAGATTCTCTCCTTGCAATCAAATTGGCATCGGCGCTTCGGTCATCGGGATTCGATGCAAGTGTGACAGAGCTTCTGAGCATGCAGACGATAGCACGGCTATGCTCTACATCACGGCCTATTTCATATCCTGCCGAAAATACACCTGACGTAATTGATATTCACTTGATGGACAGCCTGAGTTTGATTGCAGAGAACAATTCTGGCCTGCGGAGGGATTTGGAGCTTGTGGAAGATGTGCTGCTGTGTAGCCCGCTTCAAGTGGCGATGTTGTCAGAAACGGCACAGCGTCCGGAAGCCTATTGGAATGAGATTGAACTTGAAGCAAATCATGGGATTACTGCTGCGGCGGTAGAAGATGCCATTCGTCTGTTAGCAGGACAGAGGGAGATTTTGCGGGCAGGTTTTGTTAGCTGGCAAGGAGGCTTCGTGATGCCGATATTCGAATCACTGCAACACGATCAAATACAACTCGCTGATGAATTCCACCAGCCAGAACTATCCGGAGAGGAATCGCTACTTCGCCCGCTCCGAATACAGATCCAGGAAGATCGGCCTGATAGAGGCCCCCGCATTCTGATTTATATCCACCATGCCATATATGATGGCTGGTCGATGGATATTATACTCTCAGATTTATCCGACTTGTTATGTGGACGGCTTTTGTCTCATCGACCGCCGTTTTCCAATCTTCTCAGTTATGTCCATAATGTTCCGAGAGACCGATTGGATGGGGCGAAATCGTTCTGGGCCGAGTACCTTATTGATTGGAATAAACCAAGCCGCCCGAAACTGAGTGCTCGTCCAACTGAATTTGATGAAGTTTTGTCTTTGAGAGAGCAGCTCGATATTCCGGCAGATATACTTGGGGCAGCTACTGCGAACACAGGATATGGAGCCCAGGTCTATTTTCAAGCGGCACTTGCGCTCATATGGGGGAGCATTGTAGGCACGTCAGATGTCCTTCTGGGATCAGTGACGTCTGGTCGAACCATTCCGGTTGAAGACATTGAAGAGGTTCTGGGGCCAAGCATAGCGTCGCTTCCTCTACGGGTGGATATTGATCATTCGGCTGCGATGTCTGATATCTTGAGGAGCGTTAACGAGAGTAATCGCAAAATTATGGAGCATTGCATATTGCCCTTGTCAGAGATCAAGAAGCTCTCGAGGCTGCAGGCGGCCGAAAGCTTATACGACGTGTTATTTGTTTACCAAGAATCGCTTTTCACAAATGATCGAAAAGATGCCGTTATTAGGGAAGTTCGGCATTTAGACCGCCTTGAAACAAAACTGTTACTAGAGGTGGAGCCAAATGATGTTGGATTTTCGATACAAGCTACGTATCACACTGATGCGTTCCCGTCAGACATGGTGGCAATGCTTGTTGAGCAAGCGAAGGCGGTTGTTTGTCACATAATAAAGCATCCCGACGAATTGGTTACAGTGATAAAAGAGGCTGTTTCGACCGTGGCATCTATCGCAAATACACATCCAGAAAGGCTACAAGGCGAGGCAGATCTCGCCACTTTATTTGAAGCTGCGGCTGCAAGAACCCCGGACGCAGATGCCATCTGTTTTGGTGAATCATTGTCAGAGGTTCCCATGAGTGCCGATACTATGTCATACCAATCCCTAAACCTGCTCTCTAATCAGATCGGCCGCTTCCTACTCGAGCGAGGTGCTGAGCCAGGCCAGGTCGTTGCAATCATTATGCAAAAATCGCCTCGGTTGTATGCCTCAATTCTTGGAATCGCCAAGGCTAGATGCGCATACCTGCCTCTTCTTCCGTCTACACCAATCGAGAGAGTGCAAGAGATTTTCAGGTCTGGAGGCATACGACTCTGCGTTGTAGATGAAGAGTCACTACACAAATTTCGTGATATAAACAATGTTCAGTTATTGAACGTGGAAGCAGCCCCGTTGGAGCATTTCCCAAATCAGAACCTGGATATAACAGTAGATACGTCTAGGTTGGCCTATGTGATTTATACCTCGGGAACAACGGGCATACCAAAGGGTGTAGCTGTCAGCCAGAAGAACATTGTCAGCAACGTCACATACCTCGCATCCATATATCCCAACGCCCAAAAGAAGACTCCTCGATTTCTGCAGGCTTGTTCACAGGCATTTGACGTATCTGTCTTTGAGATATTCTTTGCTTGGCACGCTGGTATGTGCCTTTGCGCCGCCGTTAATGACGACTTATTTGAGGATTTGGAGCATTCCATTCGCCAGTTTCAGATTACACACCTCAGTTTGACGCCCACGGTGGCTTCACTGGTTGACCCGAAGAACGTGCCTGATGTAGAATTCTTAGTCACAGCCGGAGAACCCATGACCCAATCAGTTCTAGATACATGGGGAGAATTGCTGTGGCAAGGATATGGGCCATCGGAGACGACGAATATTTGCAGCGTCAAACAGATGAAGCATGGCGAGTACATCGAGCATCTCGGCTGGTGTTTCCCCAACACGTCCATCTTCGTACTTTATCCGGACAATCTCTCGGCTGCTCCAATTGGTTGGATTGGAGAGTTCTGCTTTGGAGGTGAACAGATAGCCGATGGGTATCTCAACATGCCAGATCTGACGGCAGAGAAATTCATCAACCATCCAGAATATGGTCTCATTTATCGCTCTGGTGACATGGGAAGAATGCTTCCAGACGAGTCTTTAGTTATCCTTGGCCGCATCGACGATCAACTTAAACTCAAGGGACAAAGAATTGAAGCAAGCGAGGTTAACAGCGTGATAACCTCGACTCCATCGGTTCACGCTGCGGTAACTACGCTAGTCAAGCGAGCTGAGGGAGCGGTTGACCAACTTGCCTCGTTTTATACCTTTTCTCAGGAAGCAGTCGATGAAGAGTTTAAAACACTAGAGCCGGATGCTGAATCTCATCGCTCCTTATTCGCTACTTTGCTGTCAAAACTGCCATCCTATATGATACCCTCTTACCTTATACCAGTCTCTCGCATACCACTTACATCTAGTGGCAAGGTCGATCGCCGAAGATTGCAGTCTTGTTTTGAGAGTCTTGGCCAAGAGTATCTTGAGGTGGTCTCCAGCACTATCACAATACGGGATGATACAGAGTGGAATAAAAAGGAAACGATGATAGCAGATGTCATCGCACGATCCCTGAACGTGCCCAGATCTGATATTGGTCGGTGGACTCCCTTTGTGACAATTGGCTTGGATTCAATATCAGCAATTGGTGTATCGCGTAGCCTCAACTCTCAGCTTGAATGTCGGGTCCCTATTTCGGCAATCTTACAGCATTCTTCTGTTGCGCAGTTGGCGCGCTTTCTCGACGAGAGGTTAGAGGGAGACGGTTCGGCAAAAGATGTAATTTTCTTTTCTGATTCCTTCATTAATGGTGTCCACGAATCTTTTGAGCAAGAACCATACTCTATTGCGGAAATATTGCCCTGTTCTCCTCTCCAAGAAGCAATGCTATCGTATGGTCAAGGCAGCTACTATAACAAAATCCTTATTCGCCTTCATGGGCCAATCGATGAGATGAGGGGTTATTGGGATGAGATGACGAGGCGCCATAGCGTTCTCAGAACATGCTTCGTCACTACTGATAGCATTAAATTCCCCATTGCGCAAGTGGTTCTGGATAACTGGATCATTCAGTGGAAAGAGTTCATTGATGATGCACCCTCGCTTGACGGAGTTGTTCAAGAACATTTGACTGGTTTACCTGATCCCTTGGATACCAAGGTACCGCCCGTTTCTTTTGCTATTTTAAAACAACAAGGGTCGGCGTTTTTATCTTTTATATGCCATCATGCGCTTTACGATGGCGTGGCAATGGAAAGCCTGTGGAGAGAAGTAGAAGCGTTGGCAAGAGGCCAAGTATTGCTTCCTCCTGTTTCCTATTTGCCCTTCCTCCAAGAGGCGCTTAGCCTCCCAGGGGACGCTGAGAATTTTTGGATTGACCATTTTCGAGGATACGTGCCTTCAAATTTATTCGTGCAGCCATCGCGGGGCAAGATTGCTCAATGCATACACCAGGATACTCTGAATGTACCATATAGCGAGACAAAAAGTCGTCTGCGATCCCTCGGAGTATCTCTCCTCTCTGTATGCCAAGCAGCCTGGGCGGATGTTCTTGCAGTTTGCTCAAATTCCACCGATGTCTGTTTTGGACTCGTCATGAGTGGCCGAACATTAGATATTGAAGGCCATGACAGATTGGTTGCTCCATGTTTTAACACTATTCCTGTGAGAAAGGATATTTCTACCTCATCTCGTAACATTGATCTCGCCAAATCATTCCAGCATCTCAACTCAGAATTTCAGAAGTATCAGTTTTCGCCTCTCAGATTGATTCAGAAACTTGTCATAAAGGAAGGTTTCGGATTATTTGATACACTGTTGCTCCTTCAGAGCCCTCAACAAGACATGGACGCCGGATTATGGACGTTGGAAGAAGATTCTGGAGACATGGATATTCCGATTGTCTGCGAAGTCGTTCCGCGTCCGAATTCGAATTCGGTAGCTGTCAATATGCATTATGATAAGAATGCTGTCAGCGGGGATATTGCATCAACACTCGTTGAAATCTTCAAGATTTTTTTCCGGGCCATTTTAGACCATCCGTCATCTACTCTCCCGGATAGCAAAGATCTGCAACCTGTTCAGCTATCCATAATAGATACTATTGCCACAAAGAGAAGCATGCGAGTAGCGTTGACAGAATACCATCCGCACAATTCGGAATGGACAGACGTACAGGATAAGATTCGTAGGGTCCTTTCAGGGCTCTCAGGAATCCCGATACAGAAAATCCGTCATGAAACGAGCATATTCCAACTGGGATTGGACAGTATTAATGCGGTTCAGGTGGCATCTATGCTTCGGCAACAAGGTTTCGCGGTGTCTGCCTCTGATGTTGTCGAATGTCAGAATTGCGCCAAAATAGCAGATAGAATATCCGCGACATCTGAGAACGAAAGTAAAACACCAGAATATGAGTTTGACAAATTTGCGAAGGAAATATTGGCTCAAGTTACGCATCAGCTGCCAGCTTCTGATGTGGAAACCATCCTTCCCAGCACTCCTCTTCAGTGCGCTATGCTGGCGTCGTTTATCCAGTCTCAAGGGAGAAACTATCTTAATCTTTTGTCGTATAAAGTCGATAACTCCGTCTCGAAGAATGGTTTGGTCAGAGCTTGGAAATCTCTCCAAGAATATCATCCTATGCTTCGTACTGGATTTATTGCCATTCAGCACCATCATAGCTCATTTGCTATGTTGAGATATCCCTCTACATCAGGAGCTGCTGAGATAATTGATACTGTATCTGACTTGGCATCGCAAGATGGCTTATCAGAATGGAAAAGAAGAGAAGCAGCATCAATACTGAACAATTTGCATCTACCGCCTTGGCGTGTTTCGCTGGCTGAAACTGGCGATGGACTGATTATGAATATTCTTATACATCACGCTCTTTATGATGCATATTCGTTGAATCAGATGCTTGATGACCTATCCAAGCTATTGAGAGGTCAAATTACTAGCCAAATCCAGCCCATTGAGCCTGCTCTTGGAGAAATCCTGTCTAAAAGCCTCAGTCATCAAAGCGCGGCGCAAGAATTCTGGCTGGGAAAAGCTGAGGCCGCGGTTGTAAATACTTTCCCGGTCATGACCCCTCTTCGAGAAGAGAGGAGAATTATGATTTCGCATGAAATCAAGTCCTCAGCTACGCTGTCAAGTCTACGTGAGGCGACAACGAAACAAGGTGTCTCAATTCAAGCAGTCATACAAGCAGCATGGACTCGGATTCTTTCCTCATATTTGGGAGAGGAATCCGTTGTATTTGGTGTGATTCTGTCTGGCCGTACCATGGACGAGACGAAGGATGCACCATTCCCTTGTATGAACACAATTCCCGTCGTTGCTTCAAATCAACCATCAAATGCTCAATTGACTCGCTATATGGCTGATTACAATGCAGACGCACATAGGCATCAGTATGCTCCTCTGACTCAGATTCAAAAGTGGTTGGGTCATCCTGCCACGCCCGTATTTGATACGATTCTGGTATATCAAAAGCTCAGTAACGAATCAAATGCTACAAAACACTGGAAGCTTGTGAATGATGATGCAACTGTTGACTATCCGGTATCCCTTGAAGTTAAGCCTTTGCACAATGACGAGATTCAACTTTGCATTACATTTTTCAGTGATATTCTGCCAGTGGAACAGGCGGACTTGCTGGTTAGACAATTTGATGCGATGATGATCCACATTGCTAATGAGCCGGACGGTGATGAAGATGGCATCTATCAATCAAAGCCTGAGCTATTTGCGATAACGCCACCCATCTCTCCAGAGCTACCTGCACCCGTTAGATTCTTACATCATTTCGTGGAAGAGAGAGCGATATCACATCCCCATGATACTGCTCTTGAATTTGTTGATAGATTCGATGGCTCACGCCCTGTGAAGCAGGTGTGGTCTTACCTTGAATTGGACGAGATGGGTAATAGGGTGGCCAACCTACTTGCTGATATTGCCGCCGTGAGCAGTATTGTCGCAATTCACTTTGACAAATGTCCGGAAGCGTACTTTTCTATCCTTGGAATTCTTAAAGCTGGATGTGCGTTTGTAGCACTTGATCCAAGTGCTCCCAAAGATAGGAAGGAGTTCATTTTGAAAGACTCCTTGGCACCTTGTTTATTGACAACTTCTGGAAGCGAGATTGACTTTGACACAGATACAAAGATTATCCATATTGATTTGGAATCTTTGGAAGAGCTGTCTTCTGAAAAGAGGGACTTGGGTGCTGATTTTACACCAAACGCAACGTGCTATTGCTTGTATACATCTGGTACAACGGGAACACCCAAAGGCTGCGAGATTACACACGATAATAGTGTGCAGGCAATGATGGCATTCCAAGAGCTGTTCAAAGGACATTGGAGTGACGACTCTAGATGGCTACAGTTCGCAGCCCTTCATTTTGATGTCTCCGTATTGGAACAATATTGGAGCTGGTCAGTGGGGATAACAGTTGTTGCAGCACCAAGAGACCTTATTCTTGATGACTTGATTGCATCCATCAATAACCTGGAGATTACACATATCGATCTTACACCAAGTTTAGCGCGTCTTACGCATCCAGATGAGGTACCGGGTTTATGCAAAGGAGTGTTCATTACGGGTGGTGAGCAGCTCAAGCAGGAGATTTTGGACGCCTGGGGACCGAAAGCAGTCATATACAACGCGTATGGCCCAACAGAGGCTACGATTGGCGTGACAATGTATCAGAGAGTCCCAATTAATGGAAAGCCGAGCAATATCGGACAGCAATTCCTCAATGTTGGATCCTATGTATTCCGCAAGGGAACCGAGATTCCCGTATTGCGGGGCGCCGTCGGAGAACTCTGCGTCTCTGGAAGGCTGGTTGGTAAAGGTTACCTGAACCGCGAGGAACTTACCGAAGAGAGATTTCCGGTGCTCTCAGAGTTCAAGGAGAGGATTTATCGAACGGGTGATCTTGTTCGCATCCTTCATGACGGCTGCTTTGACTTTCTTGGTCGAGCCGACGATCAAGTTAAGCTTCGTGGACAGCGGCTGGAGATTGGCGAGATTAACCATGTCATTCGCACTGGTGCTGTCGAGGTGAAGGATGTCGCAACAATTGTCATCAAGCATGCATCCAGCGGCAAAGATGTTCTAGTCTCGTTTCTAGTTGGGGAGCAGTATTCGAAAACTAATCTGGCCCCGCTGGTTGATGACCGAAATCTCGGTGGGAAAGCTAGGGAAGCGTGCAGGGCGAAGCTTCCGGGCTACATGATTCCAACTTATTTCTTGATTCTGCCATTTATACCCCTATCCCCGAATAACAAAGTCGAGGCGAAAGAGTTGAAGAAGCTGTTCAACGGCTTGTTGCATGAACAGCTGATGGATCTGACAACGTCGAAGACATCTATCCGAGCCGTCAATGGGGAAATAAGTAAAAAGGTGATAAAAGTTCTCTCCGAATTTACAGGTATAAGTTCCGACAGTATGGATGGAGATACAAGCATCTTTGATCTCGGTGTGGACTCCATCAGCGCATTGCAATTGTCTACGGCGTTCAAAGCTCAAGGATTTGGGGCATGCTCGCCTGCTACTCTGCTACGAAATCCCATAATAGCAGACCTGACGACAGCTCTCTATGAGAATCTATCCTCATCATTAAAAGACAGTCGTGTGAGAGAGTCGCAGCAAATGATACAAGCATATCATCACAAGTACCGTGCGGTTGTCTGTCGCGCCCTGAATTTGCCTGCAGAAGATATCGAGTATATTGCACCATGCTCAGCACTTCAACAAGGAATCATATCAAAGTCAGTCACAGATGAGGTTCGAGGCACATATTTCAATTCATTTGTGCTGCATTTGCATGACGGGGCTGCGGACGAGCAAGTAAAGACTGCTTGGACCGACTTAGTAACATCTCACTCCATTTTGCGAACTGCATTTATCAAGACTGCAGAAGGCTATGTCCAAGTTGCATTAAAGAAGCCAACCTTACGATGGATCGAACAAAATGTAGAAGGTGATGATGACTCCAAAGCTTTCTTGGACAGCCAGTGGCAGGAATGGATTCAGCAAAACAGTGAGCATATCTCTATGCCAATTGAGGCAATACTTCTGAGGGGGCCCAAGTTCAAGAAATTCGTTATTCACATCTTCCATGCGCTATATGATGGCAATAGCTTCGAATTAATGCTGCGACAGCTAAAATCCTCTTACGCTGGGAAGGCTTCGATATCTTCTCCATCATTTATAGAGGCTCTATTCCATGGCCCTCTATGGCGATATGATGATTGCCGCGAATTTTGGGAAAATCATCTGCATGGCTGGAAGAGTTCCTCAACTCTTCAGCTTTCCTCTCTACATGGCGATGCTGCTTCACATATTCGGGTTATTGACGGGAGCGCGTTGGAGGACACCCGAAGGAAGCACAGGGTCACTTTACAGCCAGTGTTAATGGCTTTGTGGGTGTCTGTACTTCAAAACTATTTCTCCGATGGGCTGACTCTTGGCCTCATTGTGTCAGGAAGATCTATCGATCTTGCTGGTGTCGAAAACACGATAGGTCCGCTGTTCAATACGGTCCCCTTCTTCAACAAGACATTGAATAACCAAACATGGGCGACGCTTATCAGAAAATGCAGCGATTTTAGTACAGAAATCCTTCCATTTCAACACGTCCCATTGAAAAGTATCCAGAAGTGGTGTGCTGGTGGTCGACAGTTGTTCGATAATCTCTTTGTATTTGAAGTAGAGCAACAGATCGCAGTGGATGAATCTAAGCTTTGGGAGATAGAAGATGGTCCACTAAATCCAGATTATCCGTTAGCTTTGGAGGCGAAAAGATTATTGAATGGTAACATTCAACTTACTCTTGTCGCGCAAGGACATGTGGCGGATGCTTCAAAGCTACATGACATGTTGGATAAAATCGAAGAGAACATGGCGCTTCTGCTCACTGATGCGCCGATCCCTCAACACGCAGAGAACGGTATACTGGTTTCTGGCAATCAGAAGGAATCTATTGCTCTAAACCAGGGGACCGATGACACAAGATTCGATTGGACTGATCAGGCACTCAAGGTTAGAGATGAAATCGCATCTCTCTCTGGCCTTGATGTTGTTGAAATCTCGGCAGCAAAGACGATTCTTGAGCTTGGTTTGGACAGCATCGATGTCATACAACTTTCTGCCAAGCTTAAGCACAAGGGTATCCTATTACCAGCTTCTCAAATAATGCGTCAACAGACAATCGCAAAAATGGTAACGTGTATTGAGACTCAGAAATTTGGTGAATCAACAAATCCTATTGCTGATGGGGGCTTCGATGATATGGAGCAGAGGTTGTGGATATATGCCAGCAAGGCTGGGTTGGACACAAATGATATAGAGGCCGTGCTGCCCCCAACTCCTCTCCAAGAGTCCATGGTGGCCGGGATGATACACTCTGATTTCGAATGGTATTTCAACCACGATCTTCTTGAGATAACAGAAGGAGTCGACGAGGAGAGGCTTCGAGAAGCGCTCCTTGTAGTTATAGATCGATCGCCAATTCTTCGAACAGGGTTTCTTGAGGTAGATGATTTGCAGCTTGACATGGGATACTGTCAGGTCGTGCATAAGCGCTGGAGCCATGACATCAAACGAAGTCGGGTGGAAGATTTGGGCGAGATAAGTGGTCTTATCGAGAGTGCAAAACAATATTCGAATGGAAAGAACGGAGTCGATGCTCTTTTTCAGCTCAGATTTGTTGCTTGCAAAGACCGGACGTTTGTTCTTGTTTCGATTGCGCATGCTTTGTATGACGGGTGGTCGCTGAGTCTTTTTTATCGAGATCTGGAAACGGCATATCATGGAGATTTGCTACCCAGAACACCAGTGAAACCTTTTCTTCAAAAAATACTTGCTGCGACGACAGATGATGCCCTCCGATTCTGGGCTGGGTATTTGGACGGCATCAAACCGTCGATTCTCCCAGAACTCTCTAAGCAAGAAGAGGAGAAAAGATTAAATCGGGGAGAATATATTTCAAACAAGACGGTTTCTGAAATCTCGTCCTTTTGCAAGAAACAGAGCATCAGTCTGCAGGTCTTTTGTCAGGCGTGCTGGGCTCTGGTGCTAGCTCATCGGATCAGGACACTGGATGTCACTTTTGGTGTTGTAATGTCTGGGCGAGATTTCGAGAGTGCTGAAGATTTGATGTTTCCTACAATCAACACAGTAGCTCTAAGGTGCATTCTGCATGGAACCACCTCGACATTCCTGCGGTACCTTGAGGCTAGCATGGCAGATATCCGAGATCATCAAGCTTACCCGCTGAGGAAGATCCAGAATGCGGTGCGGCTATCAAGCAGCGAATTGTTCAATACCCTGTTCATGCTCCAAAAGTTTCCGTATAGCTCGTCTTATGATCCGCTGCTACGGTCTGTAGATGGCGCATCTGCAGTTGATTATCCTGTGAGCGTCGAGGCAGAGGCAGTTGGTGATAATCTTGTTTGGCGAGTAGCTTGTCAATCTCAATATGTCTCTGGTGACGGAGCCGACCTGATACTCAGAGATTTGAACAATATACTTGAGTTCCTGATGAAAATGGAACAGCCTGAGATTCTCTCCTTCCAAGACGATGGAGTTTCAATAGGTGGACTGCCGTATATTTCGATCGAGGGAGGAACAACTCCAGCGGAGAGCGGCATGGAGAAAAGTTCAACTCTGAGTAATGGAGCGGAAGAACTTGGCGATAGTGCTTTGGTGATTCGACGAGTTCTCAGCCATGTGTCGGATATTCCAGCAGAGTCAATCAGAGCTGAAAGCAATCTTTACCATCTGGGCCTGGACTCCATCAGTGCGATCAAGGTCTCGTCTCTCTTACGTAAGGAGGGCATCTATCTCAACCCAAGAGATCTCATCAGAGCGACAAGCATCAGCCAAATGGGCCGACTTGCAACGCCTCTCGTTGAAAATGGCAATCAAGCCCAACCCAAAGAATTCTCATGGACTCTCACAGAAGAGATCGACCTTGCAGCTCTCCTGACCGGCGCTCGTATCTCGAAAGCAGATGTCGAGGCGATACTGCCAGCGCTACCTATGCAAGTCTACATGGTCAGTGCGTGGCAAAACGCAGAGGGCCATGTCTTTTACCCAGAATTTAATTATGCAATCGGGGGAGTTGTCAACACTGAGAAAATTCATTCAGCCTGGCAATCTCTCGTTTCTCAAACCCCGATTCTGCGAACTATTCTCGTTGCAACAAATTCTCCTCAGCAGCCTATTTTACAAGTTATTCTCAAAGCAAGTCATCAACCTAGGGATGATTCCACGGCCATGCCAATGGTGAGACTTGAAGTCGTAGAAGGAAAGGCCGGCAGCCAAGTAGCGATCAGGCTAAAGATTCACCATGCACTCTATGATGGAGTCAGTATTCCGACAATTTTGAAACAATTTTCAGACATTCTCGGTGGAAGAACTGTCGCTGCTGAACAAAGTCTAGAAGAATGGTCAAGGCATACCATCCAGCCATCACTAGAAGACTCCCGACAGTCGCGCAGAGCCTTTTGGATGGCATATTTGCAAGGTTGCTCATCAGATAGTGAATCCTCAGCCACAGTTATGGCAGGCAAGCATCGAGTGTCGCATCTGCAACAATCCGCAGTATCGAATGTCTCGTACCTTCAAACAGCTGTGAAAGAAAGGGGCATTAGCTTACAAGCGTTGTTCTTCGCAGCATATGCCAAAACCCTTGCCGCAGAAAGCAAAGAAGTCGGTAGCGGCAGCAGAGAGATGACTGTCGTATTCGGCATCTACCTCGCGAATCGAACTAACGAAGCGCTTCCTCCGACATATCCGACACTCAACCTTGTCCCTCTCAGAGTCGAACTGGCACTCGACGACAACATTGTCGAAATTGCCGCCTTGATACAAAATGATATTCACCTCATCGCCGCCGAAGGCCGTGCCGATGTCGGGTTGTGGGAAGTTGCAGCTTGGACGGGCGTCACAGTGACTTCGTTTGTCAACTTTCTCAGCCTCCCCGATTCTTCCCCCGAGACAACAAACGGCAACTCAGCAGACATCGTGCTCCTCCCGCTACAACATAAAGATACCATCCCAAATACTCCGCCGAACAACGAAGAGGAGGAGATCTCTCACTACCCTTATCTACTACACAACCCCGTGAGAGATGCATTCCCGGTAAGTTCGCCCCTGTCGTATTTCTACGTCCTTCGCTTTTGGATCATGTGCTAATTAATTCGCTATCCGATGCAGGCTGCGATCGACATCGAAGCCTCGATAAAAGGAAAGAGCCTGGATATTGGCATATTTGGATCTCGACAGCGACTATCCGATGAGGAGGCAATGAACTTGGTCAGCAAGATTGTCTCGCATTTGGAAGAATTGGATGACGAAGACGACGCGGAGATGGCTGCATGGGCCTCATCATGGAAGACTGGGAGCAGCAAAGAGAAAGTATAATTAGCCAACTATATTTGCAGGTGGCTTAATGCTACAAGCATGAATACTAAATAAAATAATTCTTTACGTCATGACTATTCACCTTTTTTTGGACGGGCGGTCGTGTCGCTCTGACTTGGTAACGACGGCTTCATTTTGCTCCTCCTAACCCTAACCCGTGATCACAGTGTTTTGACAGTGCTCAATCGTGTATTTCCGGTGAAGTTGACACTAGCTATTTCGAACTGGCGATAATGCCTGAGACTTTCCATGGGCTGAGGGATGCCCGACTGCTACAACCCATACATCCTGCCATACCTTTACGCATATTGTCGCTCCTAGTTGAGTATTAAGGTCCACCGCCAAAAAGAAAAAAGAAAGAAAGAAAGGAAGGAATTGTCAAGCAACTTTTATTCTTTGAGCTATGTGGATATCGTTATCGTAGAGGCATCAAAAAAATTATACAAGTGACATTGCCACTGCGCATCCCAGCCGATCAATAGGCAAGCCGCGGATCAGATGATCCCTCCTTTTATCTAGTATATGAAAAAATCTATACGCCCAATCCCAGCTGTTTTATGAGTATTTCGTCTATAGTCTTGATGTCTTGGGCTTCCAGCCTTCTTCCATGGCAATCAGCTCCGCCGCTCGCTCACCAATGGCCAACACCGTGAGCATGGGGTTGATGGAGGGCATCTCTGGGAAAACGCCAGCATCAGCAATACGCAGCTTCTTGATCCCTCGGACCTTTAGCTCGTGGTCCACGACGGCAGCATCGTCTTTGGTCACATCACCCATCTTTGTGGTGCCAGCGGGATGGTAGACTGTATGAGCAGCGCGACGAGCGTATTCACTAATCTGCTCATCAGTCTGCACCTTGGGGCCCGGGGCTACCTCTTCCTTCAGCCAGTCCTTGAAGGGGCTTTGCTGGGCAACCTTGCGCGCAGCCTTGATACCAGCGACAAAAGTGGCGGCATCGTAGCCTTCGGGGTCGGTAAAGTAGCGGAAATCCAGGGCAGGCTTCACGGCGGGGTCTGCAGAAGTAAGGTAGATGCGGCCACGAGACCTGGGTCGAGGGATGTTGGGGGTCATGCAAAATGCGTAGCCGTCAGGAATCGTGCGATAGCCTAGCCTCTCGGTGTTGAGTGTGAAGGGGATCTGGTAGCAGTGCATCATGATATCAGCAGCGTTTCCATCGTTGCCAGCTGCATTAGTGGGCTCTCGGCGGATGAAGACTCCAGCATCTGAGTCCATGGTGGTCTGGTTGGGAGGAACAGGATTCTTGAGCTCCCACATGATAATGGTCTCTGGGTGGTCAAGCAAGTTTTCGCCGACTCCGGGGATGTCCTTGACAACGGGAATTCCCAGACCCTCGAGCTGCGATCGAGGGCCGAGGCCAGAGTGAAGTATCAGACGGGGAGTGTCGACAGCGCCAGCGCAAAGGATAATCTCCTTTCGGGGCTTAAGCACTGTCTTCTGGCCGGAGGCTAGGTGAAGCACAATGCCACTAGCCACATCATTCTCGACCAAGACCTTGGAGACGTGGGCCTCGGTCAAAATAGTCAGGTTTGGCCGTCTCTCCTCACCACGCAAGATGGGGTGGATATAAGCAACGGACGCGCTGCTTCGCCGACCGTTGTCTGGATTGTACGAGACGTTGAAAAAACCAGCGCCCTGGGTCAGCTGGCCCTTCTCACGAATCTCTGTGTTGAAGTCATCGATGACGGGGATATCGAGGGCAGAGGCACAGGCCTGAACCCAATCTTTGCAGAGCTGGTTGCGGTGACGAGCGTGGACAGGTTGGAAGGTGTTGCGGAGATTATCAATGTGGCGAGTGACATTCTCAAAGGTCCAGCCTTTGCAACCCTGAGCAACCCAACGGTCCATATCATGACGGAAAGGACGGAAAGAGATGAGTGTGTTGTGCGATGAGCAACCGCCGAGAACCTTGGCGCGAGAATGGCGGATATGGCTGTTACCCATGGGTTGCTCTGTTGTGCCATAATCGTAGTCGAGCTCACCGCCGAGTAAGCTCAGCCACTCTCTCAGGTTGAGGACGTGATTGAGGTTGAAGTCGGAGGGACCAGCCTCAATGAGGAGGACACGACACTCGGGCAGATAACTGGAAAGTCTCGAGGCAATCACACAGCCAGCAGTGCCTCCGCCAACGATGATATAGTCAAAGGCAGAACTGCCATTGTCAGGGAGGGACCGGGTCGTCATGGTGCCACAGAGGTTGAAGAGAGCGAATAGATTGCCTTCCCGTGGAATTTGGGGGAAAGAAGTCTTAAATAGTCCGCCTTGGCTACAAATGAGGCTGGGCGCAGCGGCTTTCTTGAAGAATCTAAAATGCAAGTATAGAAGCTAGCACCAGAGCTTATTCACGGAAGACGATTGAACGCTTTGGAGAAAAGTTTCTGTTCTCTACTTTCCAAGCCAATGTTGTAGTGGTAGAGATGTCTGTATCCAGCAGAATCAGTAGCCCCAAGGAAGAAAAGTAAAGCAGTGGTAGCACACCAAATACAGGATCCCACCCAACATTTATTTACAAGATGAGAAGGCGAGTCAGCCTCAAATATGTACTCGTATACCTTCCCTAAGCCATAGTTGCGGTACAAAGACGGAGATGCCCATGGACGCTAACGGCAACGGACTCGTCAAGGCGAAGCATGGCTCGTTTTGTTTGCGGTGGAGTCCGAAATCAGCAGATGTTTGTGGCCTCAGAAAAGG
>PXNZ01000123.1:0-85968 GCA_003012085.1 Trichoderma brevicompactum
GTGTTTGAAGCTGGCTGGGGGGAAGAGGGGGGGAAGGAAAAAAAAGCAAGGGGAAGCTGACCTCGGAGGGTTTCTTGCACTTCGTCGAGGACGAGATTCATGAGGGCGTCGTAGCCTTTGAGGGTGCCGCGGACTGTTTTTTTTTGAAGTTAGCTAGTCTCCAACAACGGCATCATGTTCCCATACCTTCACGCCCGCCATTGAACTTGACGGTAATCTCCTTGTCCATGTACTTTGCCAGATCCAAAATATTCTCCTTCTTCGGCCTCTCACCCTGAGCACCGGCAGATGAGCCTCCACGACCTCCAGCCGATGCTCCTCCCCGTCCGCCTCGGTAGCCGCCGCCTCCTCTGTCACCGCCACCGCGGCCGCCTCTGTGCGAAGGTCTATCGGACATGGTGGCTGCTGCTGCTGCTGCGCATTGGCTTGCCGCTCGTTTCTTTTTTTCCCGGGGGGGCCCAAACAGGGGACGGATTGGTCGAGAAGCTTCTGGGTAGAAGGGGATATGAAGCTTGCTTGTCGCCTTTTTTGCTTTTGCTACACGATAGTTGATAGCCTGGGATTTTTTGGGACGGGCCAAAAGGTGGGGGAGGAGTGCGTGGAGGAGGGGCTGTGCCCGATTAGGACTAGGGGGGAATGGCAAGGCCGCTATTTTTGAATGCAGTGGTAATATTCAAAAAAAGAAAAAAAGGCTCTTTGCTGCTACCCGGCTGCATGGGAAACCTGCCACTCCGTATTAGTCGTTGATTCTTTGGCTGCTGCTACGAAAAAGTACCAGACTGCGAACTTAGTCCGAGGCTCTTTGGCCATTTCCCCCCCCTTCTTCGCCCCTTTGTTTAGTATGTAGGGATGAGGGTACTGCAGCAAAGTAAAATGTGTGATTTGATACCAAGGTAATATGTATTGTACAGGTAGAATAGAGCATGTTCGTTGTACTGTATTCGTGTACTCCGTATACTTGTAAGCAATGCAGAAGCATCCAAGCATCCCAAGCATCTGGGCATGAAAAAACACCCAAAAACAAAAAAGTCAAGGATGCTTCCAGGCTGATCCACTTTTTGGGTTTGGCCCGTTCTCTTTTTGTTTCCTAATGCTTCAGAGGTGCAGCCGGTCTGCGAATTGCCAAAGGTGTAAGACCGGTCGAAACACGTAGCATCGGTTAGGTGTTATTAGGACCCGGGCCTACAGTAGCTGAAGCACGAGCAATGCAAGCAGCGGCAATAGGAAGTTGATTAATTAATTTGGCAGAGCTGATGGCCCGCCAGCCTTTGCCAAGTCCGTGGGATGGAGGGATCAATCAGGCGGCAAACCAAAACAAGAGCCTGATTTGTCTACTACCACTACAAGGAGCACCAGCACACACACACACACTCTGTCTCTCACACACACTCGCATTCCCACGCCCCTCCCCAATGGTTCCGTTTATACGGAGTAATGAATCCATATCTTTCTCCTCTGTCGGTAACCGGTGGCCTGTTCTCGTGTTAGGGGGGCGGGCTATCTTCCGATAAAGTTCTTGCAGACAGACAAGCTTCCGGAGAGCCAGGGATGCCATCTGCTCCAAGCCGAGCATGAGTGTACATGGCTTGGGTAGTATTATTTCCAGCATGCCTTGTTGGCGACGTCGAGAAACTGACATGGTATTAGCACTACGGAGTGCAACTCTTTGATCGGGCCCGAGCCAAAAACTGTATGGTTTTTTTTTTAAAAAATCATCTTCTTGGGTTACATTTTGTTGTAGCGTCACTGATCTGTACTCTGCACTCTGTAAGAAATGGTCATCATGGTCGGCCCAGCGTCGTATGAGATTTCGGCTGCCATGAGAAAAAAAAGCTGGGCAGTGGGATCCGTGTGGGGGGCAAGGTATAGCTGCCGCTGGTAGTATATAGTACTCTGTATGATATTATAATATTATATGCTATATGATTCGGAATTGGGAATTAACAGAGGTTAGTATAGGTATAGTAAGCTATCTATCCGTTGCCTTGGCACAAGGCACTATCCTGCCGCTCAAAACGCCACCTTTGTACTCCGTACTATTCTTCTGAGAAAGCTGGGCTGTGAACCGGAAATCTGAAATTCAAAGCAAGCAACTTGACTAAACAAAAATCAACCCCTCCCCTGCTAGCTGAAAACACGGAAGCCACGACCTGAGCTAGAGGCATGGCACAGGTCAGTATGGGCAGCTACTACCCTGCCTACCAGGGCAGGTACTACCCAGCAGTTGTAGTAAAACGGGAGAGAAGGCGTAAACCTCCAAACCGCCGTTTATACAAGTACTGTCACAGTAAAGAATCAGGTAAGTATGTGTATGCATGCATGTATGTGCTTGTATTACTACTTCGTAAAAAAAGGTACGAAGGGGGGGGGGAGCCCCTGCCCAAAGCTTACGCCAGAGGTCGACGAGCTGCAGCAGCTGCCACGGCGACAGACAACCTTCCCTCTCTGTACTTCGTACTTCGTACTTGGCAAGAACAAGAGCTGGACCCCGGGCTAGACTGCCAAACTATTGCAGGCTGCAAGAAGCCACTTTGTGCAAAGCTACAAGCTCAGGCCTGAGCAGGGTCCCGAAAGCTGAACAGCTTCATCATCATCATCATCATCATCATCATCATCACCACCACCACCACTACCCAATTGCTCTACTCCATAACGCAGCAGAGTGATTATGAGCTGCTAGAGGACCGGGAGGCGTGAATCTAATTCCATGGAGCTCTAAAGACAAGAAACGAAAGCGAGAGAGAGCCTTTGGAATATCCTCCTCTACTGCAGCCGCATAGCGGAACCCAACGATCGACGGAGCACACAGGTGGCGGCCAGATTGGGCAACGAAAGAATCCAACGATACGGCTCTCATCCGAACCAGATGGAGGGAGTGTGTATGCCAGCGAGCAAGAGGAGTACTAGTATTAGGAGAGAGGGAGGGGGGGCGTTTAGGGACGAAGAGCGAGGCCATTCAGGGCTCCACGGCAGATGGCAGACACGTTGTATGGTGTGTGGGCTGAGCGAGGATGCTTGAAACCGGGATGGAGTCAAAATGCAGGGTTTGCTGGCTCTCGGTATTGCAGCAGCCAATCGACACCTGGCCGGGTTGGGCTTGTCTGCCTCATGCGCTTTCTTGCTCTCTCACCATGTCTCTATCGCTTGCATACCTGTACCTTTTTTTCCTTTTTTTTTTTTTTCTTCTGCTACATCTTTTCTCCCTCCTTGTCTTTTGTCCTTTTCTTTCTTTGTCTTTTCTTTCTCTCCGACTTCAGCGTTTTTACTTGGTCACTCCTTTTCCTGCAGATGTTGGGAGCCGGGCAACACTGGGCACATAGGATGGCGAGGGATGCAAATGTACTTTATCGTTACGGTTGGGAGGCGCTGACACCTGGGTCTGGGATTACGTCCATAGAGAAACTGTAGAGAGTTTGGGATGCTCATTTGCTCACTACAGAATGAGGACCAGTTACTGATGCCTCAAGTTTTACGTGAATAATTGTCTAGCCAAATTACGGCAGGCTAGATGTGTGAAAAGAGCCCGCACAAACAGGGTTCCCTGTAAACATGCCATGAGTGCCGGTTGGAGAGAGCGTAAGTGTAGGGACGGTGCCTCGTATCGCCTTGCTAGATTGCATCCAAGGATCATTTGAGTATGTGCTCCATACTCTCGGCATGCAGATCGATTGCCGAAGGCTCCAAGATGAAGGAGGGAGAGAAATACATGTAATAGCGGATCAACTTTTTAGCGCCAATTTGCCCACCTCTTTTCCTGCCACTGCGGCACTTGTTCCGACGATAGCCACTTTTCTGGCAATCCAATGCCACCGGCGTCCCACACATTCCCTTTGCCTTGCCAATGACCTCGTCCCGTTGCTTTGATTATTTCCCAAGAAGCGCATTGTGTCACACTTGACGCCGCGCCTCATGACTCCCCTCGACTTATAACCGGGCACTCAATTATAGGGCACGGCGGGACAATTGGGCTTCCCTCAATATCCTTTTTCCCTTGTCGCTGACCTGCTTTTTACCATGGCCGCCGCGGGGAGATTGATGTTTCTGTATCCTCAATTGCTGCGTGCTGCTACGAGGGGCAGCGGCCCGACATGGGGATGGGCGGCGGCGGCTTCGACGACGACGACGACGACGACGACAAGATGGAATAGCTCGTTTGCAAAGAGGCGCGGCAAGGCTGTCGAGCCTACCGAGTGGGAGAAACAGCAGCAGCAACAGAAGCAGCAGGAGCAGCAGGAGCAAGATCCACCAACGAAGACGACAGTGGACGGCACAGCGGCGGATAAGCTGGTGGAAGACGAACCAGCTGAGGCTCTGGCCAAGTCTGACATTGGCAAGCTATACTTTCAGGAGGGAGAGAAGAAGGCAGCCCAGGACGCTGTGAAGGATGCCCCAGAGACCGATGCCGCGGCTTTCAAGAGCCAACAACACGAGCCGAAAGCTACTCAAAATCAAGCGGACCCAAAGCCATCGGAGTCGGCAAATGCGGATGCGGATACAGTGCCCTCTAGCCAGCCCAGGCAGGCTGCTGATTCGGGTGATTCGACTACAAGCTCCGAATCTCAGACGGGCAAACCCAAAGACGGCTCCAAAATGAGCGACAAACTCGATGCCGTCTTTTACATGGGTGCTCCGGAGAATATGTCTCAGCAGCCGCCGTCCATGGCCCCGCCCAAGTATGTGCACCATTTCGACAGCTATTCGCTGGTTAAGCAGCTGCAGGAAGGGGGCTATACAAACGACCAGGCCATCACCATGATGAAGGCCATACGGACCATCTTGGCACACAACCTGGACATGGCGCAGGAGAGGCTTGTCAGCAAGAGCGACGTAGAAAACGTGAGGCCCCTCCAACCCCAACCCACAATCCAGAATGAAAGAGAGGTGCAATCCCTCCTTGATATTGGATGACAATACTAAGCGGACCCTGATATATAGGAGTCTTATTTGTTCTCGGCGGCGTGTTCTGAACTGAGCGCTGAAATCATGAACAATCGTCGAGGCCAGGACGAGCAAATTCGGCAGCAGCGCACACATCTCCAGCACGAAGTCGATATCCTGACGCAGACGCTGAACCAAGAGCTGCTCACTTTGAACGACAACGTCCGCGGGCTCTTTAACGACCGGAAGATGACGGTTAGGGAAGAGCAAAAGGCCGTAGAGAGTGCTGTGAGTCTTATCGCAGCGACCAGTGAGAAGCTGTGATTGCTAATGGTCAACAGATCCAACAAATCAACTATAAAATAAGCATCATGCTCAGCAGCGACTCCAAGTCGGAGATTGAAGGTGTCCGATGGATTCTCATCCGACGATCCGTCGTTGGCATCCTTTTCATGGCCATCCTGACACTGGGGACTATCCGCTACGCTACGTATGTCAGCCACGAGCGTCAACGGGAACTGGATCGCAAGAAGAGAGAGGAGGAGGAGCTGAGGAGAGACGGCGGTAAGAGTGATCGCACCTCGGCACCGGATGCAGCCGCTATCCTGGCAGCTAATTAATATTTCCACACATCATGTTTGCAAATGGGAAGAGAGGGCGAGGTTTGGGCTGGGCTTTTTCGGCCTCGGCAGGAGGAGGATGGCGATATGTTGGTGCATTTACGACTGCGTTTATGAATTGAAGAATCTGATACCAAATCGCGCGCGAAAGAGAGAGAGAGAGAGAGAGAGAGAGAGAGAGAGAGAGACTGAGAAGAGAAGATGGTTTATATAGATTTGGGCAATGACAAGATAGAATAGGATAAGGAGGGCATGGCTGGGAGCATTCATTATATTGAGCGGGTACGACTTTTTATAGATATGGGTGAATGGACTTTGAGTACCAAGGGGGGGAAACGAACGTATTGCATGAAATATCGTACGATGTATTATTCATTTACATGGTTCTGCTAGGCGTTTTGGGAAGCTTGCGCTCGTCTTGATAAAAAAAAAAGTATCAGTTTTTTTGTGTGCTGGCGGTATGTAATTACCTTGAGAAGAGGATGTGAACTCTGTGCCATTATATATGGGATACCCGTCAATAACACCAGAGAAGCCATGCTGCAAACTTGTAGAGTATAGACGCACCTCCGTAGTTTCCTGCAAGCTTCACACTAGAAACAACCAAAAAGGCAATCAACAGCTCCAATTATTGGCGGGCGAGCAGCCCCCAAAGCTGCTGTCACGTGCAGAGCTTCAACGTCAGATCAACCCCACGTCGCGTCTCTCTCTATTGATTGATACGCGCTTTGATTAAGACGGACAAAGAACTTGTCAATCTTTTTTTTAAACATTGCTGATTTTCCAACATTGATTGCTTCACAGGGTGCTTGCTTTCCCCCCCTTTTTGTTCCCCTCTTTTTTTTATTCTATATTCCTCGATGCCATTCCCGCAGCGGGCAGTTTCGTAAAATTGCGGTTATACACCATACATTAAGCTCCAGCAATTTGGCCCTCGAAAAGGTCCAACAGCATCATCACCACCACAAACAGACACACGCCCATGGAAGTCGACGAAGCGTCCGACCAGGCTGCGCCGCCGCCGCCGCAGCAGCAGCAGAACAATCATACAGAACCATCCAACGACGCTCAGACAGACGCATCTCCCCTTCAAGCGCCCGTCGTTGCTGGCCCCCGCGCTGCCCGTCTGCAGGAGCTCTATGCGCAGAGCCTGCGCCGCACGCTGGGCAAGTTGAAATGGGACAACTTCGCGGCCTGCTATCCGACGGTGGCAAAGAGGGCGGAGCCGGTGCTCAAGCAGGTCCAGGCGCAGATGATTGAAAAGCTGGGCGAGAAGTGCGAGGTATGTCTTTAGAACAGTCTTTGTCGTTCCTTTTTTTGAAATCATGGATGTGGGGGGTGGAATAAGTTGCTGATTTTTTTGTCATCATACCTGCAGAAGGAATTCGAAAGCATCCTCATCACGAGACAAGTTGTCCCCAAGCTTAACGACCTAGAAGCCCTAATAGCCGACGCCACTCATCGACGCATATCCTCACAACCCGATGCCCCCAAACCAACTCCGTACGCTCCCCCAGCAACCAGCAGAGAGAAGAAGTAAAAAAACAAAACTAACAGACGGTTCTAGGCCCCATCTGCTCCCCGCGCGCGACATCCTCGCCGCCCATCTCGCCCCCTCTCTCGTCTCCCATCAATCCGTCCTCAACGCGCGGCTGCAGACGGCGCAGTCCCACAACGCGATACTCTACGAGCAGATCCAGAGCCAGCGCGCCGAGATCGAAAGGCTGCTCGACTCTCTGGAAGCTGCTGTGGGGGATGTCAAGAGCGCCAACGCGGCGCTGGAGCCGGTCGTGGACCAGCTGGCTAGGGAAGCGAGGGAGGCAGATAGAGCGGTTTCAGAGGAGTAGTGATGTTTTCCCTTTTTTTTTTTATATATCTACTCGTATCTGGAAAAGATATATCTGAGTGATGATTACATGTTGTGGTGCATATGTATGGGATATTAGCTGGTTGGCACTTGATGAGGAGATGGAATTTGCAAGGATGAATTGGTTGGACTTTGAGCTTGATTAAATGATACCCCACGAATATACGTTGCTTTCAGCTGTTCGCGTCTCTCCTACCAAGACTACCATCTGCTACGCACGTCCTTAGACATTGTCAAAAGCATCTTGTATAAACTGAATGTATTGCGATATATACAGAAGCTGGCGGCATGTAGCTGTATCCAACAAGCATACACAAACAGCCCACTTTCGCAGTCCCCTTCACCATGTATGCAATGGAGAACAAAAAGAAATGTACAAGTCTGAAATGCGCAAAAACAAATAAACTCCGGTCCATGCTCTTGTTGCCGCCGGTTATGTATGTGTAAAATGCTCCTTCCTGACGCCCTTGTATGCACAAACAAAGCCAACTCCTTTTCCCGTGGCTCACGGTTTGGAGCCTGTCCCCTCTCCCCCTACACCCCCCTTCAATTCCCGTGCGGGAGTTTTAGCCCTTTACAACTAGGCTAACTGTATAACCGAGTAACATGCGTAAAACAAAGGAAAAAAAGAAAGAAAAAAAAAAAAAGATGGGCGAATGCCGCCCTCGTAGCTCTAAAGGTAAACTTTGAAGGGGCCTCGTAGTGAGTGTCCCCGTTGGGGGACTGTATCCTTCAAGTCAGCACGTCGGGGCAAATCCGACTTCATATGTGTACCCGTGCTGTAATGGATTTGCCCTTTTTCGGTTGGGCCAAACGTCTTTGCGGACAACCAAAAGATATTTCCTTTCCTTCTCTTTCCCTTTGTTCGAATCCAAGGCAAGTCTAAATTCTTCGGTTTTCTGTATGAATAACTTGCCAGGGGCCAAAGTATTCAATCTCTCCATAGGCTGGTGGAAGCACACGGACCATTCTACCTGTGCCCCAGTCGACAAACCATTGCTTCCCTTTGCTGATGATGTAATTTGATTTGCGGGGGCTTCGGAACAGCAGATTGCTGTAGCAGAGCTTGGCGTATAGCAGGTCGTGAGCAGTCGACCACTGGTGCTCAGGAAACCATTTGCCCGTATGAGGGTCGATGGATGGATTTGGTGGGTTTGGGTGCGACGATGTGCTGAGGGGGTGGAAGGGGTCGTTTCTGGGGTCAAATCTCAAGTGGGGCACCAAAGCATCGCTGCCCTGTGCTTCCTCTGGAGGGCGCGGTCGTGAAGGGGCCGGCGTTGGAGTTGGCAGTGGCTGAGGAGATGAGGATCGTCGCTCTGTAGCATCATCAGCCGGCGCGGAGCCCTCGGCCGCCTCTGGCGGGGGGTCTTGATGGATTTCCTGCTGGGTGCTTGGGTAAACAACGCCAGTCTGGCTGCGGAACCATCGGATTCGCTGGATTCGGGGGATAGACATGTCGCGCGGGAAATCTCGGTCATCAATAGGGGCTGCCACATCAATAGCCGCAAACAAGCATTCGAGCCACTTGATAAATGTGCTCAGTTCGATACAAGACAAGAGAAACTGGTCAGTTTCAGCTCGTACCCGAATAACATAACGTCGTCTAGAGGCAAAATGATTTAGTACATGACGTATGAGAGAATTTTGTCTTGTGGCCAATCCACAAGGGGGGCTCTCATCTTGGGAATATGCGGGATATCCAAGGGTTGTGTTTGGCGAGGGAGGACTCACTTTTTGTAGTCAGCAGCAATGCCAGCGTCGGCATGTAGAAGACTATAGGTCTTTTCGAGCTTTGCTTTCCTGATCCAAGGAGGGTTGTCGGGGCAGATGGATGGGCCATCGCGGGCTTTGCCCCAGCCCCAGTCCTTTTTGGTGTTGTAGATGCTCAGGGCGGTTCCGTTGAGGACGACAAAGGCCGTATGCCACTGACGGTCTTCTGCTCTTTTGGTGGTGTTTTCGATTTCATGCTTCTTGTGAAATACGCCTTCGATGGCAATGGAGCTTGAATAGCTGGGCAGCTCTTCGAGGCCTCCGCTGGTGTAATCAGGGCTGCTGTCGCCTTCGTCATCCAGAGCCTCGCTCAGCTTTGCCATTCTCAACTCTTTCCCTCTGCTCTTGATACGGTCCAACCAGCTGCTCTTGGCTGGCGACGGGTCCTTGTCCTCCACCTTTTCGCCACCCTCACCACCCTCATAACCGCCGTTGCCATCCTCTTGCCCCGGCATCGCGGCTGCATCGGCGTCTTGATATGCCGGCGGATGTGATGGACGCCGCTGCTGAGACAGTGTCATGATGTGCTGATAGTGCATGTCCTCCTCCATTGATAGACGCCGCCGGAGAGGCGGCGCAGACTGGGTCGGTGAAAGTCCATTTTCTCCGGCCGAGCCACGGCGGTCCATGGGGACGGGCCCGGCTTATATGTCCCGGGGCAAACAAGATACTGAGGGAGCGGCACTGAGGCAGCGGGCGCTGGGTCGGTGTGTTGACGTAGCACTGGCAATCCGATCTGCCTCAAGTGGCGTGTGCGGCTCGTGACAGGGAACTCTATTCGTGTGCTGCTGACAGGAGGAGTCTCCGTAGATGGATCATGACCGCTTGTGTTCATAACGACCCGCTCTGGCGCATGATGAACCCAAGTGAAGATCAGAAACGACGACCAGAAGAAAGGAAAGAGTCTCAAGAAGAGCACAGTGGGGGGGTGGACAGCGAGATGGAGAGAGAATCAACAAAGACGGGGCCGTGGTCGCAATGCGTTTGCTGGAGCCCTGTACGGCGGCTCTTTTGTTAGTGTCGATGAGACCCGTTATGGGCAGCGGTTCGATGCGTGAATCTCGGGGTTGCAGCAGGGCCCGAAGCGTCGCGTTCTCTCAGGGTAGGGAGCGAGGGTTGCTGGAAGAGTCGGAAGCTTATGCGAAGCGGATTACAATGCTGCGCTGACACGGGAGGTGCTTTGTCTGAGGGAAACGTGGGCGGGTGGCGAGGCACGAACTTTGAGGTGAAAGTGTCCGTCTATGGTAGCACGGAGTATAGCAGGTCGTTAGCGGCGCAGGCGAATGAGCAGCGACGACAGAACGGCGGGCACGGCACACATTGACATTTCATGTAAGTCAACGCCAGGGGTTCGTAGTAGGGGGTGCGGCCGTGGATGCAGCTGTGGGGATGGGCGTGGACCGAAGGCTGTACGGGTCCCAAAGTGCGCGAGACGAGGCCGCGCCACGACACAGAGCATCAGGTTCTCTTTGCTGCGGCTGGCCGCTAGATCTGACCCTTTGGCTGCCCCCGTACAAAGTACTGGCCCTTTTTTTCCTTCCTCGACCGCGGGCCTTTTACCAGCTGAGCCGCTTTCGGGAGCCTGACCCGGGAGAGCCGTGGACTCAGCCAACGAGACGCCACGACTGGCTAGGACGGTTCCTTGCACCGGGGCCTTGTGTCGGGTTTGTGTTCAGTGTGTACGTGGATATATCCCGTCAGCAGATGATGCGATGGTGATGATTATGATGATCTGGAGAGAGAGACGGCCGATTCAAGCCAATTCACGGCGTGATTGGTAATGTTTGGGAAAGGAGGCTGACGACAACCATTCAGGATAGTATTGATGTTTCATGAGATTGGCGAGAGGAGAAGACGCGCGCGCAGAGGGAGAAAAAAGATACGTACCAGGACACAGCACTTGCAAGAGCGGAGACCAAAACATAAACTCTCAATGGGCAGGAAGCTTGGGCCCACAATTGTGCAAATACAACGGATTTAGGAGCGGCTCGGTATGGGGTACGTATCGGGCGACAAACACGGTGCGCTGTGGCCGCCTGGCGAGGGCTGCTGCTAGGTACAGGTACTCTGAACTGGTGGGCTGCAGGGACGTCCACCAAGTACCTACCCTGATGGCAGGTACATACCTCATGTACTGCCTCTAATTCGCACTTACTCCGTTCTTGTGAGCTCTTTACTTTTGAGCGTTACAGTTTCAACCACGACGGAGCAGGTATCCACTAGGTGGGCAGCACCTGCTACTATCGTGCGGTTCCATCACAATGGTACCATTGAAACCCGGCATTTGCAAGTAAATGCAGACATTTGGTACTCCCTAGGAGTCTCGTTGCCAGGTAGGACTTGGCAGCATTCAATAGATCTGATGCCCAGCTACTAACGGCAACCCAGCTAACAAAGGCGCTGTAGAACAAAGTCCGTGGATTATCCCTCTCTCTGCCCACTCAACGACTGCTATTCTGGGCTGACCTGGGCCGCTTCAAAAAGTTCCCAGCTGGGTGCACGGAGCACGGAGCACGGAGCACGGGAGGAGAGGACGAAAAAAGAAAAGGGAATAAAAAGAGGGCCGCCATTCTTTAAAGGGTCAGTTTGCCCTTCCCACCCCCGCTTAACCTGGCACCGAACCCTAACAGAGGGAACATCCAGGTGCGCTAAGCCTTGCGCGGTAGGTGCCACGCGCAGGGTGTGGAAGGCGGGGTTGGATTTGAAAGCCGGGCACTTTTTTTTTTGTGTGTGTTTTTTGGGTTGTCGTCTATTTTGTGGTGCTTTTTCAGTGCGTGCCGCTGCTAAAAACCCACTGGGCGCCTGCTGTTCTGGTGCATCTTTTAGCGGTGCCATGATGCGCTGTTTCTTGGGGGGGTTGCGTTGGGGACCCTTTTGGGCAGGCCGTGCTCTCAAAAGGCCCTAACCGGCGAATCATGCGGCCGCGGCGTCGGCGCCGAATCGTAGGACAAGCTTATGTACCAAGTGATGGGATGGCCACTCGGAGATGGGCGATTATCCGCTAGTGAGGCGTCATTGAAATACTATTGCCTTTCCCTTTTTTTTTTCCCCTACCGGGTACGGAGCCCTCGCCTCGTATGCTGGGTCCCCCGGACGAAAGTGGTGCGAGGGATAAAAAAAGAGAAGAAAGATGGAAAAAAGGCGCCCTCGCCTACAAGTTGCTACTTGCACAAGCACGAAATAGTGCTGTTTTGCTTAAGCTTGGTTATTGTCCCGCACGGGCCGAACTGCAAGGCTTTGATACTATTTGGGTACTAGTACTTTGTAGCAGACGCAATTTTTGGCTGCTTTTATTGGTACTTTATACGGCGCTGCTACCTGCCTTACTTAATCAGGTGTTGGCTTCTTTCTTGTTTGAGTAATGGCCGAAAAATGAAAGTGTTGCGTCTCTCAATGACGGTCAAAACTCTTTGAATTCTAACATCTTACGACAACAACAATGACAAACAAAGTGAGCCGGCTGTTGCTTAGCACTGCTTTGTTCCTTCTGCCCTACAGCTACTCCATTACTCTTAATCTGTTAGTTTACGCCAGGCTTGCCCACGAATTAAAGAGAACAGCGTCCCCGGTTTTTCTAATTCCCCTTCATACCCCCCCCTGTGCCACGCCCCTCCATCCAGGCGTAGCCTCTCGGAACTTTTGATGCGTACCTTGGCACCTTTGAAAGCCGCATCCCCCATTCAAAGAGCCCTGCTGCCAATTGTCGTGGCTGCTGCAACTCCGACCCCCCGCATCGATCCCAGTTCAGTTGGCACGCTTTCTTACGAGTCATATTGGTACGTCTTCTCCACAGATGAGTATTTTTTTTTTATCTTCTTCCTCTTCTCATAGGCACGCAATATGTAACGGGCATGTACAAAGGAAGCTATTTGTCGCGTTCAAAACAAGTGTTTCGGTCTTCCTATTGGCAGACCCGGCCATGGGGATTTCTCGCGATGTAGCCCTGCGATGCGACTATCCAGCGCTCTGAGTGCCGAACAGTGTCAATTCTAGCCGGTACTATCGCGCTGCTGCGTTGTTCGTGATAGGCTCACTTCGGATAATCGGTGTACGGCGTGCTCTTTTCGGCTCCTCGTATACATCGTACACTTCACCTCTCCGTATAGCACTAAATAGGCCCATCACGACTACGAAACACACAACAAGCATCAAGCTCCCATAAGACGGCGCAACTGCTGTACCGGACTTCGGCTCCGATCATAATTCCCCGACGTGAACAGATTCACAGCCCATCTCATTACGTGTAGCCTGTGCATAAAACAGATCCGTCGCATGCCCGGCCGTCCCATTTCCTTCTAGCTATTCGTAGCTCGGACTAGCAGTGGTCATACTTGCACAGGAATCAGCCCCCGTTGGTGGCGGCTGTATTCCGCATCTGTTACCTTGGGCACCCGATATCGCCTGATGGCGTATAGTATGTATATTGAGTCGAACGCATCTGAATAGTAGTTGTTGTACTATGACGTCTCCCGTCTGGGCACAAGCCATGCATCGTAGTGCTGTAGCACTACTAAGTGAGCCGGTAGCATTTTTTGGTTTCCTGGATGTGCGGAGCCGAGATGATCAGCCATTTCGGGGAGAGTCATTTACTCAATACGGAGTACTCTATAGGCGGCTCGTATATGAGCAGGTACTTGTTCGTCTGGCGTGCCAAGGTACCTTTGCTTGATCCTTTGCTGCCTCTTCTTGGCAGGCACAGCCACGGAGCCAATCGAGATTTGTTGCATTTCTTGTCCATTAGGACCCTTATAGGTTGCTGCCCAAGGCGCCAAGGCAGATGCACAAGAACTGCTAGTAGATTGGCATTTCTGAAACGGGAGGCTAGAAGGGGGAAAAACAGACGACGTCTCTCCTTGGCTACGAGGCTACTAGGGAGGTACCTTGGTACTTGCATACATGCCTTAGTACCTTGGGCATTCTAGCAGCGAGCTCCTATCTCAAACCGAACGTTTTTTGTGATGGGATTCCGCGTCACTAAATCTGGGACCCAGCAGCCTCAACAAACAAACCATGTCAAGCCGACTTTTCGACTCGTCTGCAGCTTTCCGGTACTTCCGCCGGCACTGCGCTGAGAGCCGATCTGATTAATCACCGCTGCGCTGTTGCTGGTGCTTGTATCAGAGCAGTCCCCATGCTAGGCAGCAGTTGTCCAGCATTGAGCTCCGTCAAAGATCCTTGCACGCATTGAACGATGGGGGTATGTGCAATAACAACTGCTAATTGTGCTATGGGGAAAACTCACACAGTTCATCCACTGCTGGTTAGCCGCGTCAATCACTTTTTGATCCTCTGTAACGGAGTGGCTCCTGGTTCTTCTTTCTCGCCCGTTGGCTTTTCTCGAAGCTCACGCCCCCCCTCTTTTTATTTTCCACCAGCTCCACCGCCGCTTGAATCGGGTTTGATTTGAGGCGACGATCAGTTTTGACGGGCAAAGACGCAAGAGTCATGTCATGGCAGTAGTTCGTTGATTAATTCGACTCCGTACAGGTAAGCTCATCACTTGTGCTGCAAGCATGCATCTGAATGTATGTACGCCCAGCCACCTTTGTTCTCAAATGCCGGTCCGCCAAACACCTTAATCTGGTCTTTGCCGACTTGGCGGGGGGGGATTCTGGACAATCTTGGCATCATCCCTGGCCAGAAACTTTGAGAGATCGTGTTGGACTACCGCTGATGAAAGTCGCTCAGGATTACGCAGCATGGAGCATGGAGCATGGAGCACGGAGCGCGGAACGCTGTGGCGGTTGGTGCAAAGCGCTGGCAGGTATTACTCTGTGGCTTCTCGTAATGATTACAGCATAGCGCACGGAGTACAGGTACGAAAGCGTCCGGAGAGAAGGCGACCGAGGCCAGAGAACTTTTGTCTTCTCAGCTAATACGGAGTACGGAGTACCGCGCGGGCAGGATCCCTTCCCTTGCTCTCATGTTTGCTTGACACCAAGACGAGCAAAAGAGCAAATAATGCCTGGATCAAGGTAGTAGCGCTGCTCCATATTCTTGTAGCGGATGACATGCCTGCTGCGTCTTACTCGACCAGCCATTGGCCAACACGACGCTGCTGCGATCTTCTTCTCCTCGTTGCCTTCCTCCGTCAACATGAACCTTTGGGCTCGCCAAGCCAAGGCGTGTCCGAGGCCTCTGCAAATAGTGCATGTCATGTCCGCTCCCAGGCGTTCTATCGACTCTTGGGCGGAACCATTTTACAAAAGGGCCTGCCTGGACCGAGTGCTACCAACGGGCCTGTGCTCTGTTTTGAGGAACAATGGCGGCCCAACCGACAACGTGTCCTGCTGGCTTCATCTTTCCGGGTCATCGGCCAGCTGCAGTCTGCTCACAAAAGTACGGAGTAGGCTACTTGGTAGGGACAAGTTTACGCCACCAGATATGCTTACTGCCGCCTCGATTCATGGTGGTGACGAGTGAGTCGAACGGCTGAATTTACCCGGGTAGTGTTTACTAGCATCTTCAACCCCCTCGCATTGCTTGTGAACGAATATGCATGACGAGCCGGCTCTCTCTTGCCTGTACCACAAGGACGCGCGCATACGCATATGCCAAGCAGTTGGAATTTCTGCACATTTACAAAGTACAGAGCGACACTTACAGAGCGACACATACAGAAGTGGCGAAAAGAACCGTCCGATACCACTCCATAGCGCTCGGACATTGGCCTTGTTTTCTCATCCTGCTTTCGCTTGGCTTCCGTCGGGATATCGCACGTGTGTACGATCTTGGGATTCCAGTACGTAAAAGATTGAAACAGAGCAGACACACACAGCTTGACTCGGGCTGAATCAGTGCGGGCCGCCCTTCGGTGGGACTTTTCACCAGCCAAGCACTTGCCTATTAGTGCCTCTGTCATTGGATCGTTCTATCGAATGTTCTTTTGCCACCAAGAGAATCAGCAACGAAATGTTTATTTCAACTCTACGCATGACTCGGGGCACTCACTGCCTTCCAGAGGCAACGGAAGAAAAATTTTCAATACGTGTTTCCGAAGAGCTGATCATTCTTATTCCGTCAGACTACAGTTGTGATGCTTCATGAAGCCTCCATAGTGGGCTATTGACGGGATTCGCTGACCAGGGGTGCCCGAGAAAGACCTCCAAGGCTTGTTTGTTTGGAGGAGCTCTTCTGGCTGCACTTTGCGAAACCAAGCTTCGGCCCCGTTGCCCTCTTGGGCGGACTCTTGCTGAACATGGTTGTCATGATTGGCATCGATATCCTGTCTTGGTAGTGCACTTTACGGATCCTTGTCCGAAAAATATGAGAGAACGAGATCAACAGGTATCCATCGATACCAAGACGGCAACATGATCAGCAAGGCACGGCGAACGGAGTACGCCTAGTAATGACCTCCCATGCTACGTCGTATATTACATGCCTAGGTGGGTAGTTGTCTCGGAAGCATCACAACCCAGTCGGGCCCTCAGCGTGCCCTGCACCATGGAGGTTTTTATTCCTTCTTCAGCCCTCTTGTCTCTTCTGATTCTGTACACAAGCCTTTCAATTCCCGTCGCTATGCGCATCTAGCCTCCTCCATGCACGGAGGCATTGTGGAAAAATTCACAACGGAAACGTAACTGCAGCAGTCCATCGGTGCTGTGATGTGACGAGCAATCGTATGATGCCTTGAAGCGAAATTGAAAATTCAATGTCGTTTATGGTTTATTCTGCAGCGGTCTTGGCCCATTGGTGCGACAACTTGTCAATGATTGCTAAAAAAAGACTTCTTTTTGCCCGCTATATTGATGGATCTCTGGCAGACGAAGCATTCTGCGAAGAATAATAAGTCAAAATCAACTCGAAGGGGGGGTTGTATGTCCGTCAAGCCCGCCTCTCCTTTTGTTTCCTCTTCATGTATGGTCCAGCGATACATGTGTCCAGCGTAACGGTTTCATTTTTTTTTTAAAAAAAAAAAAATACAGCGTAGATGGGATGCAATCTTGATGACCTTGTATCAGTAACTTCCGGTGGCACATCTACCACCGAAGTGCACACCACAGGATTGTTCGTATGCATGGCAAGTAGTAGACAACGTACAAACTGCGATTTTCCAAGCGAGCAGACGGTTATTGCTATTACATCCAGGCAAGAACTCTTTTTCTGGAAGAAGAATTCCTGCGATTTCTCTCCATGTCTCATGACCTGTATCGGCCGTATCTACTCTATCTGACTTTTATCAATATCCTCTCATTCTATAAAAGATCTGTATAACAGGTTGGTGACTATAGATATTCTTTTCCAAAACTTGTCTATTGTATCCATTGCCTATGTGTTCAGTATTTATATATGTCCAAGTACTATTCTTGCTAATATGTCAGCATGCTGCTACTTTCTTTTTTCTTTTTCTTTTTCTTTTTTGGCAGCTTGGTTTCTTCTTATTTGGTATGATGGCACATGGGCTATCCGTGTTTGAGCTAACATAATATACCATTGGACTTGAGTCAATATCGGTAACCCCCCCCCCAATACCATCTTCTTACTTGATAGAAATGAAAACATGAACCGAGTAAACAGCAGTTGGCTATATTGTTCTCACTGACCCTGGTGCAAACAAATATTACAACCATATAAAGCGCACCAAGTTAAGCTACAGCAGCACAACATAGCAAGCAACATGGAGAATTAACCAAGTAAAGCCAGTGCCATCGCAGTCATAACAACGTCAAGTCATGGCATACCTTATTTGCATCCTGCATAACTGCCTAATATACATCTCACCATATCCCTCGCACAGTCTGCCAGATTCTCTCCACCAACCAGGCCCAAGTGGAAATAGGAAAATATCACCACCCATCGCCATGCGCCATGCCAACCAAGGACCGCTCCGCCCACCGATGACAGCAGCCGAGACAATGTCCAGAGTCCTCCAGAATCCCCCTTTTCCCTTGAAATATACATAAAGCACGAATGATCCTCCAAGTCTCCCTAGATGGACCGCCTCTCCGGTATTATTTTTTGTCCAGTAGAACTTGCTACCAGTCCGTGAGTCCCCCTGATCGCAATGAATAGATGCAACCATACCAACAATGCGATGAGAACATAAAAAAACCAATGATGAAAAAAAAAATGAAAAAGAAAAATCGACGCCAGCCTGGGCTTGCTTAGACTCCACCTCCGAAATAGACCAGATAACTTTTAGGAGGGCCCTGGGTCGAATCCAGTCCCATCTCCAAGCTTCTTCCACTTCTGCTCTGGCATCCCCAAAAATCTGTTTTGTTTGATATCCCACACAAAAGCCAAATACCATTGTGAGATAGTCTCCCCATTGATGCAATGCAACTCGCAACCGCTCTTTTTCTTCTTCTTCTTTTGATGCTGACAGTTTGTATCACAAAATAGTCAAACCTGTATGCTCTTCACTTAGGCATTGGCGGCTTGGGCGCCTCCACGGCCACGGGCAGCACCACCACGGCCACGGCCCTGGCCGGTGAAGTTGCCTCTAGCATTCTGGCCGCCTGGGCGGTTACCATCAAAGCCACCACGGCCGCGGCCTGAAGCATTGCCCCGGCCAGCGCCGAAGTTGCCGCCGTAGGTGTTGGTCTTGGGTCGTCGGGGCTCGACAACAATGTTCTCGCCATTAACGGTAAGGTTCTTGCCAGCCAGAGCAGCCTGGTAACCCTCAACAGTCTTATACTCAACAAAGGCGCAGTTCTAAGAAAATATGGATTAGTACAGCTCGACTTAACGTATTTGTTTGCCGTTGGAAACGGAAAGAACGACTCACCTTGGCGCGGTTGATGTCAAAGTAAGTCAGCTCGCCAAAAGCGGCCAAGGCACTTCGAAGATCGGCATCCTGAACCTTCTCGGTAACGTACTTGACGTAACCCATTGTGCCCTCCTTCTCAACAACATTGGCAGAGATGGATTGAGGTCGGGTTTGGCGCTTGGAATCGGCGCCAGCAGTTTGCCAGCCCGTAGCAGCCTCCTTAACCGGAGCCTCAGCAGGGGCAGCAGGGGCGGCGGCAGCAGGAGCAGCAGGGGCAGCAGCAGGGGCAGCAGGTGCCGGCGCAGCAGCTGCAGCACTAGGCTGAGCAGCAGCGGGGGCAGCAGCAGGAGCAGGAGCTCTGTTCTGGCTTGCAGCCGGAGGAGTGGCAGTCTTAGGCAGAGGCACAACTGGTCGCGGGCCGGCAGCGGCAGCGGCACGGCTGGCCCAAGTCATCGGCTTAGCGGGAGCAGCGGGCTCGGCGGGAGCAGCTTCAGGCTGAGCAACAGGCTTGCCAGCAGGAGTGGGAGTGGGCTCCTTGGGCTTCTCAACAACCTCCTTGGACTCTTCTTCGGCAACCTCCTTGGCGGCAGTCTCAGCGTCAACCGGAGCAGCCTTCTCAGGTTCAGCCTCGGCAGTCTCTGCAGCCTCGGCGGGTTCCTCAGCATCTGTGCCGTTGATCTTGGAAGCCTCCTGAAGCTTCTGGTCTACCTCATCGGCATTGACAGCCTCAACCTTCATATCCTCCTCAACGGATTCAGGCTCGGCGGCAACAGGGACCTCAGGAGCAGACACCTCTGGCTCGGCAACAGGGACCTCCTGCTCGGCTTCAACAACGGGCTGTTCCTCCTCATCTTCGCTGATGTATCTCAGCATGTCATTGAGGACGAAGTAGCCGGAGGGTTGCTGGGCAAGAACGAAGGTCTGCACAAATTTCTTGGGCTCGCCAGCCTTGTTTGAGATTTCGCCGATGACCTGAATGACAATGTTGTCGAATGAGGCTTGCGAGTCGACATTGGACACTCGGACTTTGCAGTCTTGGAAGTCGAGCTGCTTGATGCGCTCTTGGATCGCCTGGATGGTACAAATTTAGCTCAAAGCGTTTAGTGGGGGAGGGGAGAAAAGAATAGGAAAGCCCATACCTGACGGCCAACAGAGACGTTGGCAACCTCGGCCTCAAGTCCAGACACGAATTGAGATCGTTTACCGTAGAAGAGCTGCGCAAGATGTCGTCTTAGTATCCCATGTATGTCACTCACAGGTGAAGTAGCAAACTCACATGCAGCTTTTCCGGCGACTTGCTCAGAGTAGTGTAGTATTGCTCAACGAAATACCAGCCGACCTCATCCTTGGAGAGATTGTTTCCAGCAGCGTTCGCGTCAGCCGGACCCGCTGTAACCGCTGGCTGATCGGCGGATTTGTATTGATCCTGGTTGACGAATGATCCGTTGGTAGCCATGATTGGAAGATAGAGCTGGGCCAAAAAAATATATATTCGAGATCTAACGGCGTGGGGAAGGTGAAGTTATCGTGGGGCAGCGATCACGTCGAAGTTGGGTATCAACGCAATCCAGGAAGAAAAAAGAGAAGAGAATTAACAAGTAGGAAATGACCGTCTCAACACAGAAGCTGAATGCTAGTCCAAGAGAAGAAAACAATTGTTCGATGATCGGAGAAGGAGGGAAAGGTTGAGGAGATTCGAGTGGAGGAGCTGCGGGCACTTGTGGGATGACAAACAAATCGATTCACAAGGTGGGAGGGGAATTGCGAGCGGCACAAAGAGTCCAAAGGATATATAAGCTGGCGAAGCTCACGGCTGGAATGGCGATTCTGTTCGAAGCAGCGGAGCCGCGTGGGTTCGGCGGATGATGGAGAAGGGAGGAAGAGGAGAGGAGGCGATGGATTGCACGGATGCAAAAGGGAAAAAAAAAGATTCGGAGCTTCTTTTGAAGTTGCCGTTATGATGTTTCGTGTGTGGGCGAAGGAAAAAATAACACTTTTTGGGGTCAGTCACCTAACGCCGCATGGCCCGTGCACCGTCGCTCATTTTCGGAACGGAATTAATATCGCGGGGGAGGTTTTCCCGGCTACGCATCATGCACGCCGTGCATTTGGCGGGGACTCGCCGTGTCTGTTCATTTCCTTTTCTCGAGGCTAATCGAGGCTAAAAAAGGCAGATGGCTGCTGCTGCTATTGCTGCTTCTGATTGTAAAAAAGAAGAAAAAAAAGACACGGGCATCTCCTGTCGGCGACTGACCCGCGAAGTGCCCAGACAATCGGGAGGCCGACAGCCACCCACACACGCCTCTCATTTAAGCTTCAATGTCCCAATGCCTTGTTTCGGCCCCCTTGCATGCATACAGCTTACCATGAGGCCTTGTCCCAGGGGGCAAGGTATTACACACAGCGTGGACGATAATAGCCTACAGCCATCCTGGTCCCACCCTGCAAGCCTCAGGCTAGATCCGGAGTGAGATGCAAAGGCAAGGGGGTATTGATGGACGCTTCTCGACTCATAGGTGCATCGTCCTTGGAGCTGCTGTGCTGATGCCTTGCGGATCTAATCTGTGGCCAATTGACATATTCACGGGGTCAATGCCTATTTGGAAGCCTACAGAGTAGATTTTTATCCAAACAAACCACTACAAAGGGCGTGTGCGAAGTTGCTAAGGCTGTGTTTCTCAGCAACAAAGGCTGCAAACTAGGAGACTCCAGAATCAACTAGCAGTACTACCCGTACTACCACTGCGCAAATAGCAGAGACAATTCTGTATACAGATAAAATGACCTAATTTCACACAACTACCACTACCAACGACACGATTCAATATTAAAATTCAACCCATCAAGAGCCCAGGATTTGATTAGATGTAGTGCAAGCCACATTTGGCCCAATGCCACATATTGCATCTCGGTGTAAGAAAAAAAAAAGGCACGTACCCAGCTCCCTGGTCCAATTCTCGGTGAGCCAATGCGGGGTGTGCCGCACACCTAGATTTTTTTTAGTCCACCTTGATAATAAATTTTCTTGCAATCTTATCGCCAAAAATCTCAAGAGGCCGGACCTACCCAAAAACCCAGCCAAGTCAAAACTCAGTGCCGTGCGAATTCTCCCCCAATCGCCAATTTGCTCCCTCTCCCCAAGGTTGTTTCTTTTTTTTTTCTTTCGGTTTCTACATTCTTGTAATTCTTCGTTAAAATACTCCTTTAACCGACAAGATGCCCAAGTCCAAGCGCGCAAAGGTCTTCCACCTCACTCAGGTCACCAAAAAGACCCGTGAGCAAAAGGACCAGCTTTTCCAAAACATTCGCGAGCAGGTCCCCGAGTACCAGCACTGCATTGTCTTCAATGTGGACAACATGCGCAACAATTACCTCAAGGATGTGCGCCGCGAGCTCTCCGATAGCCGGTACGTTTTTTTCTGCCTTTTTTTCCTAGTTGCTTGTTCGGAGGCGGAAGAAGAAAAAACACACACAAAGAGCTCGAGATTGCGTGTAGCTAATGAATGCGCAATGGATTAGACTCTTCTTCGGCAAGACAAAGCTCATGGCCAAGGCCCTCGGACTGACCGCCGAGGAGGCCATCGTCCCAGGCATCGAGGGCCTCGCACCGCACATCACCGGCACAGTCGGTCTCCTTCTCACCAACCGCCCTGTGGATACTGTCCTCGACTATCTCAACGGCATCTCCCCCGTAGACTTTGCCCGTGCGGGCGTTGCCGCCTCCCGCTCATTCATCATCCCTCCCGGAGTTGTTTATGCTACAGGCGGCGAGGTCCCCAAGGAGAATGATATCCCTCTCGGGCACACAATCGAGCCCGAGCTGCGAAGACTGGGCGTCCCTACGAAGATGGTTAAGGGCAAGGTCGTGCTGGGCGATGAGAGTGGCGAGGGCGAGGGCTACGTGGTCTGCAAGGAGGGTGAGGTGCTGGATTCACGGCAAACAAGACTATTGAAGCTGTTTGATGTCTGCCTGAGCGAGTTCAGGATCAAGGTTCTGGCGTAAGTTTCATCCCCCTCCCTCTCCTTAACAAGTTCGGTTCTCCACCAAAGTACCATCCTCATCTAACAATTCATAGATACTGGAGCGCTGCGACCAACGAGGTAACAGAAATTGACCAGGCCGCCATGGACGGTGTTGAGGAGGAGAACTAGGTATCTGGACAACGTTCGGGGTTGTAGTTTTTGGTAGAAATGTTCTGTGCGCGTACAACATATACCAGCAACGGATTGTTTGGGTATTTCGGCGTTCCAAGGTTCTTCATAGGGTTTCAAAAAGATGGAGGACATCATACATGATATATATGCTTATTGCTCCTGAAATGATGATCAAGCAAAAAGATATTCTGCATCTCAAGTTTCCACTGTTACAAGAGTATCTCTTATATTCGCTCTCGCATTGCTACAATTAAAATGCACGTCAATGGCACATGAAACTTCTTTCCTTTTTTTTCTTTCTTCTTCTTTCTTTTTTTTCTTGCTGGCTTAATGTCCTTAAAAAACTCCCTTTGGCAAATAGAACAAGCATATGCTTCGATGTTGCAATCAGTAGGTCACAAGAGCTTACCTCTGACTTTACCTGAAGCTCCAATTTTAGCTGTTTTTTCTTCTTCCTGCCAAACGTCCTATAATACATTGCGAGAACAGCATTTCTCGTCCTGCTCCTATTATTAAGTGTTTTCTGTCCAGAAGTGACAGCTTATTGATGCTCAGTTATTGATAGCGGCGGTCTCCAGCCATAGAAACAAGACAAAGGGGAGTATGTTACCCATAGGTCAAGAATTGTGTGCTACTAGCTTAGAAAAGACGGTTGTGGGATGATATGAGATGGAAGGGAGGCGATCCTTGGCGATCTAGAGTCTGAGAATATTCTGGTGGGAAACGGCAGGCTTCTTACCCTTGAGAGGAGAAAGAGAAGATGCGAAAGAAAATTGCCAACCGATTAGCTTACCCACCAAGTGTCGAAATTCGTCGACTTGCTGCACGGGTTCATCTAGCTTAATAGCGGCGCAACTTCCGGGGATCTTCGTAGCCACCACCGTCGTATCCTCGCTTCCGGTTGTCATCGTCGCGAGGGCGATCGTAGTCCCTGTCACGATACCCACCTTCTCTGCGACCAATTGGTTCCATGTTGCTGCCAGTCCGACGTCCATCGCGATCACGGTCTCGGTCTCGGTCGCGATCACGATCACGATCTCCTCGATCTCCGCGGTCGCCCCGGTCACCACGGTCGCCACGATCGCCACGATCACCACGGTCGCCACGGTCGCCACGGTCACGATCGCCATAACGGCCGCCGCCATCTCGGTGGCCGCCGGACCTGTCATCATATGAGCGTCCACCACCTCGAGACTCATACCCACCACCAGAGAAGCCTCGGTCGCCGCCCCCGTTTCTTCTGTCGAACCCAGGACCGGATGGGGCCCCATTGGGTGCTCCGTAGCCGTTTCGATCGCCGCCTCGGGGGCCAAAGTCACCGCCTCCTCGGAAGCCACCTCCACGGCCACCACCGAAGCCTCCACGGAAGCCGCCTCGGCCTCGTCCACCTTCAAACCCTCCCTTGAAGCCGCCGCGGAAGCCGCCACCACCGCCGCCGCCACCTCCTCCTCCAAAGCCTCCAGGACCACCAGGACGAGAGGGCATTGCTCTGGTATAACCTCGGCCACCTAGACCACCACCTAACCTGCGCGGCAGCCAATTCTTAGCAGTCCTGCCACGTTCAACGTCCACCTTGATGCGCCTGTCTTTGATGCGAATACCATCGCAAGCATCCAGGGCAGCTATTCATTATTGCGCCATCAGACGCCAATGTTAGCAACTCTTACCATAAAACGAGATAGTTCACGATTTGGAATTTGGGGCAAAATGAGACAGGCAAGCTTGAGGGCCTAATGGGCGTCTCGTGGTATGCTTCTACGGATGGGCAAGCTTGAGGGCCACATCTTCGAGGTATACCCACCGGGGATAGTCATATAGCATGGAAGGGTTGGAGTAGTTTACCTCTCATATCTTTCTCGCGCTCGAAAACGACAAAAGCATAGCCTCTGTGTGGTTTCTTCTTCTTATTAGGCTTCTCGTGGGCATGGGTATCAACAATAATGCGAATCTGTCAAACAAGTCAGCCCCAGGCTCTAGGGTGTAATGTACACATCGGAGATACGAACACGTTCAATGGGGCCAAACCGTCCAAACTCCCTTTCCAAATCACGCTCATCAGCCTCGTAGCTGAGTCGGGCAACAATGAGAGTCTTGAAGGCATCTCCACGAATGTTGGGATCCTCATTTGGTTTAACTATAAGCACAGGTCAGTAACGCGACAAATGGCCCCAGAGCTATGCGTGTGCTCCGCTTGGTCTCCTCACATTGTTTTGGCCCCTCGGTCACCAAATTCGTAGCAGCGTCCTTCTGCTCTCGCTTCTTCCGATCGCGCATCTCCAGCCAGCTCTCGGTGGGCTGGTAGTTATCCGTCTCCTTGTATTTCTGCAGCTCGGGAAGAAAGGCAGCGAGGCCGCCGATGGGAGCTGTCCTGCGCTTCTCAGGCGCATGGTCAGAGGGTTCTACCCATCGCAACGGAGGTCGCGCGGCAAAGAGCGCCAACAAGTTAGGGGGTAGCTTGTCGGTCATCGCGTGGGATCAGGGGAATCACGGCCGCTGCAGTCAATTGGAGATGGAGAGGAAACGCAGTATTCGCTGACCAGGCGGACCGCGGGATCGGGCGTTCAAGGATTGAGATGCCCTGATGCGACGATCTATTGCTTGCAGCGAGAGAGTGCGAGACCAGCTGCGCGCTCTGGCAGCAATAAATTGTCGTGTAGCTCGAGCGATGCCTGGCTGAGTTTTGCCGGTGATGTGCCGTCAACGCTAGTCCCGATCCGGCTGGTTATCGAATTGTTTAATTTTCGATGCTACGCCAAACATACTGCGAGCTTGATCATGAGTACAGCGGCTGGAATATTCAGGTCTCATCCAAAATGACAGTCAAGGCGCTGCGAGCCATTGCAGATGGAAAGGTATTCGAACTATTTACGCTGATTCCAAATGACATCGAGCTAACATGAAGCGAAAGAACGGCCTGGGGGCGTTTGTCCTTCAGTGCAAGAAACTTGACCTGCACTACTGCGACTGGGCGGGCAGCTCAAAGGGCATGAAGTAGGCAATTGAACAAACCAATAGAGCAGCTGGAGGATAATTGCTAATTCTATATGTAGCGGCTTCATCAAGTCACTGCTCCCCAAGTTCGCAGCCGCCAATCCACAGATCGAGTTTGCGGTTTCCCCGCGGCCCGGCAAGCATCCCGTCGTCGTCGGGCATTACATTAACGGCCGGACGAAGCCCATATGCGTGCGCAACCTCTCGCCGTACGAGATTCTTCAAAAGGTGGAATTGTTGAGAGATGCCAGCGGAGAGAAGCTGAGGCGGACGAACAAGGCGGTGCTGAGCACTAAGCCCAGTGTCAGAGGCATTTGGTCTCCATACCACGGCAAGGGCATGTCTGTATGATTTGAGCGAATTTTCTTTATTATGGTTTCATGTATGATGTCCGTGTATTTGTATTTTAGAAGGATCCCATAAAGAGTACGGGTATTGGGCTGCTGGAGCATATAGGACACAACGCTACATATGAGCAATGATACCTTCACAATTGTAACGTATTCCAACTTTCTGAAGATACTGTATATCACCTATGGATTTTATTCTTCATGCAGATGCTTCATTATGTTTTCACTTTTTGCTTTTTGCTTTTTACAATAAATTTTTTTTCTACCGAGTTCTGTTTTCCCCGTAGGAGAACCCATTTACTGCTTCAAGCAGTTAATGATGTCAACAACTAAGATAAGATTAGCATAAGGAGTTATCAAATCGCATGTAGAGAATTCCACTTACAGGCAGGCTTGAGGGAAGCACCACCAACGAGGAAGCCGTCAATATCGGGCTGCTTGCTGAGCTCGCCGCAGTTCTTCTCGTTGACGCTGCCACCGTACAAGATTCGGGTCTCGTCAGCAACCTTGTCGCTGACGTTGGCCTTGAGCCAGTCGCGGATGGCCTTGTGAACCTCCTGAGCCTGCTCAGTGGTGGCAACCTTGCCGGTGCCAATGGCCCAGATGGGCTCATAGGCGATAACAATGTTGGACCAGTCGGAAACCTTGGCCGCCAGGGCAGCGAGCTGCTTGCTGACGACATCGATCGTCTTGCCGGCCTCACGCTCCTCCAGGGACTCACCACAGCACCAGATGACGCCAACGCCGTTCTCGGTGGCGTACTTGGTCTTGAGAGCAACGACCTCATCGCTCTCACGGAGGATGGTGCGGCGCTCGGAGTGGCCCAGGATGGCCCAGTTGATGCCGCTGTCCTTCAGCTGTGAGACGGAGATTTCGCCGGTGAAAGCGCCATTGGGCTTGTCAAAGACGTTCTGGGAGGCAACTTCGATGCCCGAGCGGAGGTTTTCGCGGACGAGGAGGAGATGCAGGTAGGAAGGAGAAACGACGACCTCTAAAGAGAAGAACAAAGACGGTCAGAACGGGTTGTTTCCCTTTCGCTGGGCTGCCATTTAGAGACGAGACGAGTACATACCAACGTTGGGGTCGAGAGAGGCATTGTTCAGGTTCGCGACAATCTCCTTGATGGACGAGATAGACCCGTTCCTAGCAGCAGGTATCAATCAGCCTCTGTTTGCTCCCAATTGTCTGTGCCCAAGCTCTGCGCTGTTTTGGAGAACGCGGGGCATATCGGGTTGGTGGTGGTACGATTAAAAAAAAATACAACTCACATCTTGAAGTTGCCGCCGACGAAGAACTTACGAGCCATGGTGACTGCTTTGGGGGATTCGAATTAAAATAGAGAAAAGGGGATATTCATATACAACAGAAGCAAGTAAATGGACGAAGCTTGCTTCAAAGGTATTGGTAGTGGTACGGGAGAATAAATGTAGCTGGATGGAGGGGTAAAGCCACTGAGCTGATGGCGGTCCAACCCGCCAAGCACGAGAACGTAGCTTTTAGCTCTGCCGCACATGCGCCGAAATCCGGCAGACGGCGCTCTATGCTGGGTTTCGGCCCCACCATCGGCTCGCTGATCAGGAACTCGACAATCTCTAGATATACAGAGAGCAATTGCAAAGATGCCAAATGCTGCTCTATGCGAGTGGCTCTGTAATGAATTCCTACCTAGATACCAAGACAATGGGTGTGGAATTGCAGTGTATAGGGCTGCTGGGTAATGGAGGCGAAGATTGTGTATATGTGATGTCCCAAAACATGAATCAACGACATATAGCATTCTGGGAATTGCCAGTGATTGCTTTCCAATTCAGCAAACGTACTGAATCAATCTTGAATTTGAGAACAACTGACAGCTCGAAAGTGACACCCAGACACCCTTCCTAAATGCAATATGTCTATATATATATATACATATACAACACTTCCATTCTCCCCCTCTGCCTACCTTAACACACAAACCCAAATCCAGCTTCAATCTTCTCTTATCAAACCACACAGGCAACTAGCGGATTGATACCAATTCTCTTTCGGAAAAAAAAAAAAAAAAAAGGAACCTTGACCTATTTCACTACCCTAACAACCTCCACCATGTCAATGATATACCAACTACAACAGCAGTTAGTGCTGCTCAACCAATCCATCATGGCTATTAACGAGGGCCTACTATCTCTAGAAACAGCGCTCCAAAACGAGAGAAGTGTCGATAATGCACTGAGATTGGTTCGCGAGACGACGGCGTACACGATCAGCCTAGTTCAAGGCGTGTACCCTATAATCGGCACTATGAGGACGACGTTGCAAATACTCGGCGCTTAGACGGGCAGCATGCTGTAGCGGGGTTACAGCGCCAGTAAAAATCTTTTAGGGCATCAACATGCATGCACAGGTGGTCGTTTGGTGAAATTTCAGCGTACTGGGCTGAGGATAGCAGCATCGTTTAGTGGGCAAGCAGTATTATAGTTATATCATGATGAAAATATATTCAAGAAAAACTATTCCAAGGAAATAATCGCCAGTGAAAACTGGTTGAATGAATGTCCATGCCCAAAAAAGGGGGGGCATCTCTCTATCTAGGTAGCTCATGAAAAGGGGGTATTGACAAAACAAATAAAATCCAAGACCAGAATATCAACGCTATTTATCCTTTCCAAATCCAAATCCAAAGACTTTTAACCCTCATAAATAAACAACAGTGATGCTTTTAATTCGTCCATAAACTCGATGGAAACATCTCTCCGCCTCAAACCCCGAAGTAGCATGATGAGCCTCAGCCCAACAGCCCTTCTCTGAGGGAGATTTTGTGGTGCGTATAGCCAACATTATTCTGCTCGGCTTAGCAGTCCGTGATGGACGTGACCCACTCATGCGAGACTGTGACTCGCGGGACGTCCCTTGGGATTTATCTCCCGGTAAGCTCAGCGTCAATGAAAGACGCGAGCAGTCGTCCTATGTGTATGCGTATGTGTGTATGTAAGGAAAAAAAAAAAAATTGCCCGGCGTGGCGTAATATCCTGGTTATAAACGAGAGACCATGACCACAACTTCTATCAAAAGCTTCAACCAGTCATGTAGTGTCGGCGACCGGCTGGCATCTCCGTCTTGGGAGTGGTGCTGGCCAGGTCTGTAGCCATCTTGAGCATAGCCTCAAGGCGCTTTTGGGCCTCCGAGATGTGCTGGAGGCTTTGAACGTCCTCCGGCTTGTTCATTCGGCGGACAAGATCTTCCACCGCCTTGCGGTGGTCTAACCACTGCTCGATAAGAGGCTTGACAGGGGGCTGCTTGGGCTCAGGGGCAGGCATGGACTTGATTGAGGCCTTGCGGCTAGTAGAGCCTTGGGTTTCAGAAGCATCAGACTTGCGCTTCCGGCCCTTGGCAGCTTGTTGGGCAGCAGTGGTGGGTGAGGCACCGGCGCTGCCGTGATCGTTGTGAACTCGCTTCATGTGGTCCCGTAGGTTCCACTGGCGCGGAAATCCGCTGCCGAGAATCGATCGCTCACAACCTTCATACATGCAAAGGAAAGGTTTGTCACCATGGCCATGAAGACCGTGAGCTTCACGCTCGTGACGAAGAAGGCAGGCAGTGGAGGAAAATCTGGCGCCCTCGCAGGCCTCGGCCTTGCATCGGTAGGGCTTCAAGTGGGAGTCGACGAACTTGCTGCAGAGGTGGTTAGCCTTTTGGAACGAGAACAGGCATATGGCGGTAGAACCATGGATGGATCAAACTTACTCATAGTTGCACTTAAGCTTCTCGGGCTTGTGGTTGCAGTTTTGCTGGCCCTCCCAGGGGCAGTGAAAGAGACCGTCTCCCTGAGGGGTGACGTTCTTGTACAAGGCATGGTCTCGGGCAGACTCTCCCTCGCTTCCCTGTCGGCGGGCGGTATAGGCTTGAGGAAGGATTGAGGCATCCTCAATCTGGGAGACGGCGTGCTTATGCATGTCCTCTGGCATCATTGGGATTTTTCTGTCTCTGAACGAATCGAGCCGGTAAGAAGATAGTTCATCCTCAGCGTGGAAGATAACGTACCTAGGCGATCGGCAAAGTTCGGGAGAGGAGTCGGGGCTGAAGGGAGCGTGCCATGCATCATCAATGGTGGCAGGGGAGGAAGTTCTGGAGATGGAGCTGGAAAAGCAATCCCAGGTGCTGGGTGATGACGTATCCGGAACAGCGTCATTGGCAAGGTGCATCTGTGAAGGAACCACGTGGAGTGGGTTCACGTTGGGAACTGGGAAGGGAACGCCGTCGGCGCCAAGGTTCATTTCGAGAGCGTAGTCGGGCCAGTACATGTGGGGTGAAACACCGTGGGCATCTGAGTCCAACAATAGACAGGAATCCATTCCGGCCATGGAGCCAGTAGATTGAGGTCCACTCCGGAAAGCTTGTGCATTACCTCTAACAATGCTCATATTAGGCATCTGTGTCGGTGAAACAGCAGAGCCATTGGAGCGGCTCGAGCTAGCTCGAGACATGGCCTGGGCTCCTGAGGCGATGGACATGGCAGCTTTGGGAGCGGACCATGCCACATCAGAGGGCTGGGCCTGATCAAGTCTTGGTCCCCTAGGTGAGTTATGACCAGATGCAAAAAGATACTCCTCGGCTTCTCCTGAGTGCGATGATCCATTGTCCGGGTAATCATGTAAGTTCTGTGGCCCTTCTGCATTTGCACCCCACGACGAACCATTCAAGAGGTCCGTCGATGGTTCTGTCTGAGAAAAAGAAAACATGGCAGGGGCAGTCGAGGCCATGGAGGATTGGGGGTAGCTGAAGTCGCTAGGTCAGGTCAGTGTGCTGTTCTCACCACTACCAAAATTCAACAACACAAAAAAGGAAATTAAGACTTGGCATGGGGAGTCAACTTTGATCCTGCAAGGGGGGTCAGTAAGCTAATCGCGCTGTCAATTGGGGGATACATGGTCACACAAACCGAGCCATATACAAAAAGAGGTAGTCATTCTGACAGCAAGTCCTCATAAGTCCACGACTGGTATCCATAATGGGCTCCAGCTTCAAGCGATGTGAAAGAGTTGGCGTGTCCAGTAATCCAGACCAAGGCCTTCTGGGTCGAAATTTTGGGTTCCAAGTTAAACAGGCCAAAAAAGAAAGCAGTGCAGTTGAAACAAGCTAACAAAAAAATGCAGTCGTACCATACACATTTCGAGTCGAAAGGCCAACGAGGTCCAGACACGCGAGTCGAAATTCAAGGATTCTAGAGTCGGTGAAGAAGGTCCAGCTCAGAGGTAAGGCCAGTTGTCACAGATCCGCTTCTGCAAGTTTGCGTTCGCAGTCAAATAAAACTGCTGCTCGTGCAAGTCCACGTGTAGACCGCTCAGGGCCAGCTGTACAGTCGTAGGTCGTGCGGTGAGAGAGGGGTTCCCGAGATCCAGAAAAGCAGGTCCGCGAATTCGTTCAATGGTCCGAATGGTCCTTGGGCTCCGTCGGTTCTCCGCAGCATACACGTGGCTCACGCAAAGGGTTGGCCAATAGAGAGCATCGAAAATCTGTCGCTTCAATTCAAATTGCGGGCCATACTCACCGCTGGCACAAGGCCAAAAAAATTATATATTTCATTGATTTCTCATTTGTTTCCTTGTCCGGCTGGACAAGTCCTGTTCCAAAATGTGTTCTGTTCCGTTTAGAAGGTCCGCGTGGCTAGTCCATGGCTTTTGGCATCCGGGTGTCTCCTGTGGCTCGTTTCATGGCGAAAAAGAACAATGCTGACAGAAACAGAAAGGAAATGTACATGATTTTCGCTCAACATTTGCAACAGTTCAAAAGAAGACAAAGGAAAAAACGAAAAAGCAAATAAAACACGCAATATCCTGAGCATAAAGAAAACAGTACCTGGGCAGCGAGGAGACCTCATCAAGGTCAACAGTATTATTGTAGCTAGGCATGTTTGCCTGGTGAGGCACAAGAGCAACTGTCATTGTATCCCGGGTGGAATCTGTGAACAGGCCCTGGATGGGAGAGATCCGGCAGGTCAACCTGGAATGGCTGACGGTGAAGATCGAAGTGATGTTGGCGGCAAAACGGTTTCCTGGATTGGCTTGCAGTTCCTGACGGCTGACTGATGAGATGGGGGCTGCAAGTGGGTACAAATGAGAAGCGAAAAGTCGGTCTTGATACGATGACGAGGGATTCAAGGATGTTTTGGGCAGAAACCGTTGGGCAGAAAGAAGAATCAAGAGACGACGTTGGGCAACGAGGGGGCCCTGCGGGTTTTATCGTTGCAGTCCAGTCTGACTCCCCGATCTGAGCAGACTCAACACCCCCGCTGCCAACTGTCTCACCACTCAGCGTGCCAATAAACGGCCGCCGGAAAGGCCTATGTGCTGGCCGCAGGAGTGCGCTGGCGCGCTTTCATCAAGCATGATAGGCTCGCTTTACAGGGGCCTGCATGGTGTGCTGGCGCTGACCGGCCCTCTTCCTTGGTCGTCGGATGGATCGAGTGGAGCGCGAGGGCCTATCAGTGAAGAGCATCGTCGTGCAATGTGATGGGCAGTGATGATGGCTGCAGGACAACACAGCACTGCAGTGCGCAGGCGGGCACCAACGAAAATTTTTTCTCTCTAATAGCTGCAGGGAGAGAAGACGGTCGGTGAGGCGATGCTGCATGATTCTGCATCCTGCTCTGCTTGCCATACATGATATATTGCCTCGCCGGTGAGAGAGCAGCACGAACGGGCCATCCAGGAGCGTCCACGAAGCCGCCGCTCGTCGCCATTAAATTGCCCAGTCTCAAAATTTGCCAGCGGCTGAGCATCCCCCAGTCAGTAACTAGCAGTAACTAGTCGTAGTCGTCCCGAACGAAGAAAACAACTCGGATCTGGTGTTTGCTGGACACTGGAAGTGACGACAAGAGCGGTTCCGTTGTTGCCGGCAGCCGCACCCCAAGCTCGGCCAAGTCAGCCTATGCGTTGTGCGCTGTCGACGGTCGTGTCAAGCGAGCCAAACGCTGGCCGTCCATTTGCTCTCCATGTGGTGAAGCTGTAACATGGTGGACCGCGCGAGGGCATCTCGGGCCTCTCGTTGGCCGCTTGCAGAGTCTTGGAAGCGGGGTTTATCAGCACGAGCGACCAGACGAGATGCGCTGGCATGCAGGCAGGGAGCGTCGCAGACGAATAAAGAGCTGCGATAGTGGTCACGCAGAACCGCATTTATGCACTGGCTCAGCCATTTCGTCACCGTGCGAGGGCAGGTGAGCCATTGAAATAAAAGAGAATCTGGGCGAGAAACGATCTGTCGACTGGATGGGGAGCATGGTTGAGTCGAGGGAAGCCCAGACTGCAGCAGGCTGGATTAGCTAAGCCTCCTTCCCAGGTGTGTGTTTCTCGCTGATCTGAATCACCCTCACTCTCATCCTCCCCCTCTCCCTCGAAGAGAAAAAAAAAAAAGCATATTCGACGATATATTTCAGCATAACATTTGGAAATCCATATGCACGGAGAGCTCAGCGGTTTCGTAGCTCTAATTCTGCTCCTCAAACATCCCCAGGAAATGGATATTATTCCAATGGCAACGTTTTACAATTCTTTCCCGGCGCTCTTCTGCTTTGTTTTCGACTAACTGGCTATCCTCCTATATTAGGAGCAGGGCGTCTCATTATCCGATGAGACGGCTGTAGATGAGACAGTTCATGAACTCCCACAGGAACCTATCGGATTTCTTAATTGGCATTTCTCTTACATCTGGCCAAAATGCAGCAAGTGTTGCGCGCATAAGTATGCTTGATATCATCCCACTGGAATAATTCAGCCGCGGTTTTACACTGGACGCAGCTTTCGGCCGCAGTTGGGCATTTGACGAGTGCCCAAACAAATCTCATGGGGTTTCACAGGATCCCCCTGAAAGTACAATATCGGATAGGTATTTTTCCTCTGTTTCAAAATACTAGCATCCGCCGTTGGGCTGTTTGGCCCGCGACACGAAATGGCTACCCAAAATCTATAGCAAACCAAGCGGTTTGCGATCCATGCTTGACAATTTCATGCTGATGCTTAGTGTGAACTATCTGCTTCGTATTTTGTTCTCGTATCCCTGGATCCTAAGACCCTGGGCTTTACTATTTCCTTGTCATTTCATCTCCAAAAAGGAATCTCCCATCAACCAGCTCCGTTTTATACGGAGGGTTGAAACGACGTATTCCCTGTTTTGAATCGCCTTGCTGCCCAGGACCGCCGATCGTTTGGAGTCGGATCCACTAGTCCGGAGCTCCACGCCGAAAACAAGGTTAGGCGGATGTAACCGGGGCGGTAGATTGAGGCCTGTTTGTCAAGGTTCTGGTCGATTGATTCGTAATGTCCAGTTCCTAAGTTGCCCTTGGCGCAAGCCGGCTTAGTATGGTAGGATTCTAGAATTCACAGGTGGTGTTCGTACGCTGTAGGACCTGTGATTGGCATTCCACAATTATGCGGTGTTGCGTCGGATGCTATCACTGGGGACCGTCTCGGCGGCTTCTGCTCCGTACTCCGTCCATAAGGGACATTGTTCCCAAGCAGTTCACCAGACAGCCGCTCCGTAGGTGAGCCTATCTAATGCGAAGGGATCCCGAGTTCCTTCCTTCTGCAAGGCACTAGAGCGTGATTCGAAATTGCAAGTAGAAATACTACCCACAGAGTACAATATGGAACTCGGTCATGGTACTAGGTAGTATACAAATTCAGCAGTCCTTGTAGGCAGTACCTATCCAGTACCTTGCAAGGTACCTGATTTAGCGCTAGCCCGCCGGCTTATTCCAGGTATCCTGCGGGTTCTCAAGGGCCGTCGAGAAATTGCGATCGATATTGTGCAATCCAGGAGCGGGAGCGCCAGAGGTTCATCCATGTCCTCGCTTATCCCCGATCCAAGCTCATCCCGTCAAGCCTCCAATTGCCCAATCGACCAGCTCCGAGCTTAGCTTTGAGCTCCCTTCATCTCTCTCTCCATATCTCTCCAAAAGAGCTCGGGGGATGTGCGTGCGAAATGCATGCATATACTTCAACCAACGTGTCTGCCGAGTGCTGCCTACGAGTCTGCTTGGCGCTATTCAGCCGGTTGGCCGACTACCCCAGACCGGCTCGGATGCCTTCCCATGGCTGCCAGCGTCTCAAACCACGAGTTCGGCCTACGATACGGGCGTTCGGCTGAATCCATCGTTGGTCTGCCTCTCTTTCGCAGGTTCCCGGTCACCCTCGCATGAATGTTTCCAATCGCGTGTGGCCCATGCCTTGATCTAAGTGGGCAGCCGTCTGGATCAATATGGTTGGGTTGGGAGCAGATGCAGCCTAATTTTGATGCCCAAGCGAGCATCAGCCTACCATTGACCGCTGCCCTTGTCTGTTCTCCATAGCCTTTTTTTTTCCCTGCCTCGAATTTCCGGACCCCAACGGCCAGGATGACTGCCGTTACTGCTTTGAGCGTCGGCTCGCCTTTGGGCAACAATCAGCGGAGCCCAACCAAAACCTGCCCTACCCCACGATCGTGTGCTTCGTTCCAATGTCCTGCAAGGCGACGAGATCCGTGAAGCATCTCTGCTTTTTCCTCTCGCAAAAAGCAGGTTTGAGAGCATCGCCCGCGTCATGAAACAGCCTCGGGAGTTTGCCACTCTGGTACTGTCTTTTGCTGTAAGTCGCAGATTGGTTGCAGCATTCCTTAGCTGCCGGCTCGAAGCGGTTCCCAAGCTCGCACCCTTGACCTTGATACGGCATCTCGTCCCACCGACGGCCACAGCGCTCTTAGAGCCCAGCCCGCGCTCCACCGGCACAAGAATAATCTAGCAGAGAAGGAGAAAACAAGACAGATTACACGTATGAAGAGCTTCCCCTTGCACCTCACAAGCGCGGGCCCGTTGACCCCGGATCTAGTCGTAGGCGCCCGATTACTTGGGACGAAACAAGTGGCCACGACATACCGAAACCTGGCTGTGCCTGTCCGTCTTCTTCTCTCTCCTTCCCGCGGCTTCCTCGCACGCTTCTCGATGCCAACCCGAGCATCGCTAGTGATCGACTGAGACCGGGGCCGCCCTGCTCTGCCCTGAGGGCTAACGAGTGCCAACTGCTGCTCCTCCCGAGCCTACCCAGTGAGCTTGATCAACCTGCCCGTGCATAGTACTACATAAAGCGTGTCCATTCCGGGGCTGACGAAGCATTTGTCTTACAGGTCTATCTTGCCTAGACGAGCACTGTCTATTCCTCTATTGCCTGGAATTTTGGATCCTCAAGGACGATTCGGGCCTTCGCACTGAATTTAGTGCCTGATACAACTTACATACCCCCCCGGGGAACTACAGCCCAGTTTGAAGTTGGCCATTCTGGATTGGTCGCCTTGGCTGTCCAACACACCGCCTATAGCTTATAGCTCACCTTGTGAGAGAAACCCAAAGGACCTTCATCTCCCTCGGAGCACCGCTCTCCCCTTGGATTTTCTTTTCGGGAAGCTTGGAAAACCCTCTCCTGGATTGCCAGCAATAGGATCAATGCCCAAGGTGCTTGCTGGATTTGCAATTGCCGGACTCTGCAGGCCCCCAATCTGTGCTTTCTAGAAACCCATCTGTATCCCCTTTCGCCCCCCCTACTCTCTTCCCTTTTTTCACTTTATTAAGCAAGCATATTCTGTTCTTGTTGCATCTGGTATTATTCTATTTACTTGACTATCCCCTGGTCGTATTTTTGCGTTGCATTATGAGCCCTGAAAACATGGCCCAGCCCGGATTTGCTTACAACATGCCGTCCGCCTCCAACGGCCACTGGAACCCGCCTCGCAGGTGCGATATCATCACCAACCAACACGAGAACCCATGATTTGACTGACATGGGTATAGCCTTTTCTCCGAGCCCTACAACAGCGGAAGACTCGCTGGCACCCTGTATCCAATCTCCAGGTGAGACCAGCCAAGCCCCATAGCCAGATGCATTAACGAATGCCAAGCTAACAATGATGTCTTCAAGCATGAACCTCTCGTCCAGCGCCTATCCGTGGGCCGACAGTCCTCCTGCTCCATCAAACAGTCATTTTTCGAGAATCGAATCGGCAATTTCGACCCAGCCGTCCTATGTTCCCCGTTCTCCTCCTCTAGCAAATAATTGCTCCAATTCCGTCTACTCCAGCTCAGTGTACGGGTCCAACAAGCGCAGCAGATCGTCTGCTTGGGACGGACAGGGCAGGTATTCGCCAACGGGATCGGTTGATGATATCATTGCCTCTCCGAGCTTGTCCGATTACTCTTTGGATAATGGGTTGGATCTCGTCATCCCTACCAACAAGCCAAAGCAGCAAAACAACAAGCCTCGATCGCAGCGACGACCGTCGAATCGAGACGAATTTGATGGCCCGCATCAATTCCTGCAGCGTCCGCCGCCCGACGTTATTGCTATGCAGGAAAGAGAGCTTCCACATCTGCCAACCAACCTTCACGTGCAAGAACAGGATAATGTTCTTAACCAGGTCAACGACCGTTTGTCGCAATGCGCCTACGACTTTGTGGCAAAATACCAGTTCCCAATTCCATTGACCCAGGACATGAGGCCTGTGGAGAGACCGCAAGACCGAGAGTGGACCGAGTGGGTCTACCTTCTCAAGAGACTTGCTACCAAGCGAAGGATTCCTGCTAGAGTGCTTTACAATGGACAAATCAAGCAGTTTGTCACGATCCTCGAGAACTCACTAGAGATGCGACATGCCGCCAAGCATCAGAGCCGCCCTCTGAAAGACGATCGGAACATCCTCCAGCTCATTTCCGCTGGGATTCAGGTGGCTAAAATCCTGAAAGATGCGTCGGCGATGGACTATCTCGACCGGCTATACGTTTCAACGGAGAAGCAGATACAGGAGCGTGCCAACGCGCGATTCCGATCTTAAGACTTCCTCCCCACCATCACCACCAGTCTCTTTTTGGCATTAATGATCACGTTTATCACGAGACTGCAAATTTGAAAATGATTGATGATTTGAATCTTTTTTACGTTTCTCACGAAAGAAAAAAAAGGAATAACGAGAAAATGAATATATATGTATGTCACCACCTTCATTGACTCTTTTTGATACCGCACATGGCTGATGAGTAGAGCTAGTTCACTGTATCTAGTCATGCTACGCCATTTACCTTTGATGATGACGATATGTAGACCTAAAAGCACGCTTCAGGGCCGCCTGCTTGAGCAATGTAAATTGGCGGGCTGTATTGGAAGTGGTTACAATGTTTTTTGTTTTTCCTTCCTGGTTCTTTTCTTCTGCTCATATTACTCCTCTTTTTTTTTAAAAAAAAAAAAACTTCGATTATGGCACGTGTCATGGTAGCCTTGCATTTGGAAGCTGGCAGGACACACTTCCATTCATTATTCAGTCATCATCCGCAAACAAGCTTTGCGACCACAATTTTGCCCCGATAACGAATAAGGTACTTATGAATTTATCAGTCGGTGTGAGAATTCCCAGTGCATATTTATTGCGTCGTCTGCATGATTACCAACCCCTACATACTGTTGCATTAAAGAGGGAGAAGAAGGAAAAGTAAACCCAATGTGCGAGTGCCGGGAGAGGAATTGAAAAAAAAAATACAAATAAAAATAAATGGTGCCATACGCGGCGACTGTGTCATTGTTGGGGGCAGCGATTGGACAATATTATCCTGTACTATTAGCTATATGTACCTTCCGCATTCTCTTCATGATAACGAGCGGCCATGGCCGATGAGTGGGAACAATCGAGGGCACATGTTGAAGGATGACCGCCAATGTTTAACTATATGAAGTAAAGATTTGTGTATTCTCCATTGGATGCTGCATCATGGTGTATTTGCCACATAATCATGCATTGCAACATTTCCTTTGGACATTGCTTCCTACTGAAATTGAAGCATTTTGTGTCTTGTGCAGGTCAATGTGAGCTCACCCTAGAATGAGCGTATAGCGCTGGGAAACAACATCTATAGCGCTATTAACCACCTAAGGGCTGCCGTGGACGACTGATAAAAGTGGGTTGGGTGCAGGACGTACTGAACCAGAAATTGAGTGGGACATGTTGTCTATATCAGTACTGCCGGGTAAATAGCAATGAACAATGTAGAAGATTGGCAATCCAAGGGGCAACGAAAAGTGCCTTCGGAACCTCAAGGCTGAAACTGGATTTGAGGCTGGCAACACAACGTGAGTATCAGGTGAGAGGCATATGGTGGCTCGGTGTCTCGATTGGATGTCGGTAAATCGTTGCTTCGTAAAGCTTTGACGGAGGGTTCTGCTTCTGCTTCTTATTTGGGGTAAGAGATAGCTGGGCAGTGTCTCTTGTTAAGTCCCCGTACGATGGTATTGCCTGCATTGTCAATAATACTTCTTCAGCCGTTCTCACTATTAACGAAGCACCCTTTGGTCGCCTGTCAACTCATATATGTTGAAATATCAGCCGCTATCTTCGATAAGATGGAAATACACACATGCCCCAAGTCCCAGATTGGGACGAGCCATGCATGTGCCTCAGCGCACAACTGTGAATGGCTGAGCCGGGACTTGAGCTGCTGGCCCCGTCTGCTGCCGCCAATGACGGTGCCGCTTCCGATCGGTAGCAGGGTGGTTCGGTGTTCTATTCTGGTTAGCGCCTGATGCCGTTGAATCGCTGCACACGCCCGTCAGCTACAGTGACCGTGGGCTTGGTTTTGCGACAGCGAAATCTGATGTTTTCAACATTAATTAATTGTTAAACTTCTGCGATTGAGTCCTGCTGCGTCCTTGCCGCCAATGGTGCTTTTTCTTTCCAAATCATTGGTGCTATAGTTGGGACAAATGGAGTGAGCCTCATCAGTCAAGTTGCAACACCATATCCGCCGCAAGACAAGGTACCTTACCTACACATGTGCGGATTACGGACGGCATGAGTAGCGAATTGCGACAACTTTGCGCAGAGAAATTAACTTGTCCCGTCTCTAGAAGTCACCTTGGGCTTGAAGAAGCCCGAGTATAAAGGCAACTTTGCTTGCCCTTTGATTGAACGGCATTGAAACGAATATTTATCCCCCATTCATCATGGCTTCAGTAACCTCACACAACGCCTCCCCGCACTCTTCCTCACCATACGACTTCGACTCTACTGGCGACACCGACGAATCGTGGCAATACATTGATTATTCGAGCAGCGCGTCTGTTACCGGCTCAGTTGGATTTCTTCCCAGTCCAGCAAGCGGCAGCTTAAACGGCTTCGCCATCGTCGGCCATGCTTCTACACCATCTCAGGCCGGGCTTTCCCCTGGCTCCATCGTAGATATGGACCCTACCGTCTTCCTCCCGGCCAGCACCACGTATCAGCAAGAAACTGAGTTTATAGCCTCCGATGTTTTTTCAAACACTGTCGAAAGAGCCCCCGTCAGTACAGATGCTAGGTTTCCGCAGAGTGATGCGTTTTTGACACCGCAGCAATACCTCTTTATGCCGTCTGGAGCAACGGACTTTCAGCCGCAAGAGCTTGCTGGTGGGTTAACGCGAGATGATGAATAATTGCATTTATACTAATAGGTATATATTCACAGATCTCTCTCCTTTCATGAACGACTTTCAGGTCGACTCGTTTTCGGTGATGAATCAGACAGTTCCAGCGTCACAATCGTTGCCTCAACAAAACGCTCTTCAGGTTTTGCCGCCAGATCCCAGCTTGTCGCCATGGAACCAAACAAGCCCCAGTATTGCTGCTGTCGAAACCAAGTTTGTGTTTGAAGACATGATTTCCTCGCCGAGCCAACTGAGCACCACCTCTTCCTCAAGCCCGAAATCGCCTGCTGTCAAATCTGAGGGGAGTAGCAAACCACGGAAGGCGGTACGCAAAGTAATCGGCAGCAAAGTTGAGAAGAACAAGAGCGAGCCATCTAGCAAGTTCGTCATTGTAACTCCAACAACCATCAGTGCCCGTGCTGGCAAGCCAAACCCCTATGAATGCTTCGAGGCCATGAGGACGACGCAAAAGGGCCGCAAGGGTCCCCTAGCAAACGAGACGAAAGAGAGCGCGCTGCAGGTCCGGAGAGTGGGCGCATGCTTCTGCTGTCACAGCCGCAAGGTTAAATGTGACAAGGAGAGGCCGTGCAAGCACTGCAAGAAGCTGATGATTCAGGTTCCGCAAGTCGTGTGCTGGCAATTTCAAGACTTCCTACCCGTCTTGTTTCCCGAGTTCATTCGTGGTCATTTTAAAAAGGATGTCATGGCTAGCTTCATTACCGAAAATGTCGAGGGGTTCACAGTGAATGGAACCGAGCAGATTTGCAGTGTTGAGCTGTCCTCAGGCCCACGGTTTACGACTACTTTGACGCTTCAGGCCAAGTTTTTCACAGCAAAGACGTGCGATGTGCTGCAGCATTGGCATTTAAATGCTGACAAGGAGCACGTCGACCTCCAGTCTCAGGGGTCAGCACCGATTGGCATCGAAGTTCACAAGGGGCCGCTGAGGGACGAAATGAAGAAGCTAACAAAAGGTTATATTCAAGCCTTGGTGAATGAGCCGCTGCTTGCAGATCAATTGACAGACTCCTTCAGATCTACTAGGCTTCCTACCAAGATTCTTTCAATTGTGCAAAGCTTTGCAAAGAAATCTGATGTAAGTAAAACGATCGTCCAAAGACGATACACTAGAAGAATGCTCACTGTAGAATAGTCCACCATGGTCAAACGTGCCCTTTCGATCTACACCATGCACTACGTGATGACTCGGCATCTCTGCTTAACACGCCAATCCATCCTCTCGCTGCAGCCAACCGGCCTTGTACCTCAGAATACACCTTGGGTCACTCCCCGAGTTCTTGCTCGGCAGATTAAATCCTTGGTAGATGAGCTCATCTTGCGCGATATGCAATACCTCTTTGAGCTCTTTTCAAAGTCACTTAAACCAAAGCTTCGACGAGAATGGGCGCCGTGCCTTGCATCATTTTTGGTCCTTTGCCTCTTCATGGAGGCTGTTGAAACAGCCGCAGACAATTTCGTCATGTCGCAAAACGAGATTGACTCGAGGAATAAATCCTCACCCAAATACAAGAGATCGCTGGCTCTAGATACTTGCAAGGAGCTTGAGAACATGCCCTTTAAACAATTTGCATATCAGTTTCACCATCTCTATCAGACACATACGAAAGATGCAAACACGAGAAGCTTTAATCCCCTGTTCGACAATAGTTTCGTCGAGCAGGGCGAGCTTGACCCTCCGGCGGTGGAAATGGTACAGAGCCTGAGGGAGCTGTTCCATGGAGAGGACTGTGAGTTGATACTGTATCTACACCGCAAGATATATGATTCTAACGGTCAAACAGGGCAAGACATGCAGTTCCTCGCTGACGACGAACTCTTGTTGCAGAGGGAGGAGCATCCCTACCCTATGGACACATCGTTCCTTTATACTGGGCGCCTAGTGGCCAAGTTTTTGTTATCATTTACTAACGAAAGTGTCATCTTCGCAAGCAAGATATGATTTTGACTTTTTTTCCCATTCTGCTTTTCGTAAACCGACGCATGGGCTCGATGGGAGGTATTTTGAGGGTATAGCGCATGACATCTCAGGGAGCAAAGCGGCAGCGTAACATTCGGTTATATGGGGTTATCATGATTTTTTTTTGGATTATCATATGTCATGTGTATAGGTGTAACCCTAGTTTTAGAGCGTATACACAGAGTAGTCATGGCGAGGCTACAAACTATGCTGAATTACGATATGTTTGTCTGATTTTAGTCCTGATGCCACACATGTCTCAATGGCATCAGGGTGGAGCAGACCGGTTGTCTAGACCTTTGGATTCATCTCCCACTTCGAACGATAAAATATAGTTGACACGCTTGCGCATTGAAAGCGGCGAGGTGTAGGCAAATCGTGGGTACATGTCACTGGTTGGCACACGGTAGGGGAAAAATAAACAGCAACAAATGAGAGCGCATGAGGCAGCCTCTCTAAGCTTACCAAATGATCCCAGGCGGTAACATCCGCTTCACAAGCATCGGAAACGGAAGCCATTGGGTCGATGAGCACTCCAGAGCAGCTGCAATGCAGCAGCTTTTCAAGTCCGATTACTTGCATGAGGAGGCATGTGTAGTGCTGATGAAGGTTGAGAAAATTGTGATAGCTTGGAAAAGCGGAGCGGGTGAAGAAAAGTCATGTCGACCCTGACTGATCACGTGATGCTAACCACCGATTCGCTACTTGCAAGCCGTCGCGTGCCTCGTTTTTTTTCCTCCTCTTTTTTCCCTCTTTTTTTTATACATTCAATACACTTTCAGCACGATTAATCAACCTACGGCGATTCATCCACTCGCTCTGGGTCATATTTGCGTGCTAGATGAAAACGGACTCTTCTTCTGCCTTCAAAAAACATGACGGCAAGGTGTGACTATTTTTCGTCTTACCGTTTTGGTGGTTCTTCCGACATGCATACCCGTAAAACCCTGGCTTGATTCATGAGGATTTTTTTTCTCTCCCTCCCGCTGCTGGAGGGGGAAAGCCCAAGCACCCCTGCGGATGCTGCGTTTGACACATGATAAAAAGCTGCTGTTTTGTAATCTGACGCTGCAGCTGTCACTGCCCAAAGGTGGTGGTGTATTTCTGCAGCGTTTAATTAGCCGGCCTGACGATGATGGCCGAGGCAGCAGTTAAGGCTGCATGAGGGTCGCGTGGACAGTTGTCGCTCTTGTCCTTTGGGCCGCGATGCGAACTCTAGCAGGCGCAAGAGGGCACGAATATGCATGTCCATGCACGGCGTTCCCCGCTGCAGATTGCCATTATTCACTCATTTGCTGCCGCTGCATCACGGGCTCGACGGATGTGCCACTGCTTTGCTGTGCCGCGCGGATCGTGGGGATATAATTGCGCCAAGTGTAACCACCATGCCGAGCTGCGTTGGCATCAGAAACCGCCTCGCATCCTCAGACCCTAAAAGATGCCATATATATAAATATCCTCTACCTCTCTTGCATGTGTCTTCTGCATCCCGACGGATCTGTCTTACGAGCTCATCCTCTTTATTTTCTTACCGCCTTATACCCCTCCCGGCCCATTCCACCCGCTGCAGAAGCTCCCCCCAGCTGATAAGCCTATCCTTCCCCGGTGCTCCATCTGAGGCCATTCATGTACACACCGACAATTTGGGCATCATCATCACAAGCTCCATCAACACACAACATCACCAGCCAAAATGTCTGAAGTTCAGTTCCAGCGTTCTTTGGAGGACATCAGACTTGAGATTGTCCTTCTCGCTGCTGAAGTGCTCTTCCTGGTATCAGTGCTTGGTGCCATCATTCTCTTCAATCTTGATCTCTACAGCCAATCCCGAAAGCTAAGCCTAAGTACCGAATCGTATAAGACTCGGTCACGCTGCCTAGGGAGAGGCCTGCCACGAGGATACAAAGGCGCCATCCATTGAAACCCCGCCTGGCGCCTTTTCCTAGGTGATTTGTTGCTTTACAATATCAGAAACTGCACCGCACTGCTCAGCTGAGGAGCTTGTGGCGTTGTTTACCCCCCAGAGACCAGCTCTCTATTTCCTTTTGGAGAGCTCAATATCGAAACATTTCGGAGCCGTCAGGGCTCCATGCATTTGAATGGCGTTTTGCATAGGCCTCACAATGGTGATTTGGCGTTAAAATTGGCGTGTGCAAGTTTACGAAAAACAAAACAAACCTCCGTCCCGCTATAGGAAGGGACAACGACATGAATGAAATGAGATGAGAAAAAAAGGCATTAGCTCGCACAGCACATGATTTTGCTTGGAAAGGCAGCTTGGGAAACCACACACAAACAGCGATTCGGCAATGACGAATCCGTCGAGAGGTTGAGCTTCGGTGTTCACGTGTCATGGAGCCGGCGTTTTGAGGATCGGGATCGTTTGGATACAAAGTGTTGTACATAGTAAAAAAAGAAAAAAACAAAATAAAAAACTAGTGAACTTGGATTGTCGCCAGATTTTTGATGCGGCCCAACCAAAAGCTCGCGATGCAAGCTCTATACCTCATCAGCCGGTGCCATCTTCTATGTCCTTCGAACCGTGCAATGTATACACCACTGAAATTTTTCTTTTATTCCACCTTCTCTTCGTTTTCTCCTCCTCCTAGCCGCGGCTTTCCACCTTTTCCCTTTTCTTTATGCATTTATGCCGAGGGCTTCTTCAGATCTCGAGCGGCCTGCTTCAGGTTGAAGTTGCACTCCTCGTAGGCTCGTCCGGCACCAAAGCCGGCGCCAAGATACGCGGGCCAGGCTCTTCGCTTAAACAGCAGGACAGAGAAGACGACGCCGAATCCGAGACCGAGGGTGGACTTGACGAGGAGGTTGGAAAGGCAGCGATCCCACTGTTGTTTTGTTCAACAAGATTCAAATTAGTAAAAACACATCCTGGAGAGACTATTGCTCTGTCTGGGTTAAGCTCGGCTTGGTACCTTCTCGTTGAGAAGCGCTTCGCTAACAGGCCGGGAAATGGCGCTTGGGGAGCGAGGGGCGGCGGTCTCGGACATGGTGGCAGACGTTCCTGTGGTTTGGCAGTGTGAGACGTGGCATATAAATCTTTAAGATGTGCATCTATACTCACGTTCGGAGCGCAATTGACGTCAAGGAGCCAGACTGGGGGCTTTGGGGAACGGAAGGGAAAGCTTTGGGATGCAGTGATGTCAAACTTCACGAAAACCAGCCGGCCGTATCATGGTCTTCGCCTTCAAGGCGGTGAGGGGCGATTGCCAGATCGGGGTGGAGATCGCGGCAGAATTTTTTCGAAATTTTGGAGCTGCGACAATGACGCCGGAGCTTATACAACTTTGAACTCCCTCTGCTGTAGATAAATTTTCATATGAAAAGTATTGAGATAGTTTGGGTTTCTTTTAAGCCGCTGTCTGCCAATCGTTGATTTTTCCCTCCTTCTAGATGTCTTGTTGATTTTTTTTTTGTTTTCATTATAATGGTAAGATTTTATTTTTCATTCTTATGATTGGTCGCGTTGATCAGAAGCTCACCTGTGTTGAAAAGGGAAAGTTAGATCTCATCAAGACCGTGAGGGGTCTTGATCAGAATGGATCAGGGGAAAGCGGAGAGAATCTCCAAGCGCTGTGGAATAACCTCACAGAATCATCCGATCACCAATTCCACGCGGCGGAGGAGAGCGCGTTGAGATGGCTGCTAAAGTCGATGAACGGACCATCATCTGAGGCTGAGACTCTGCGGCGTTACCCATTAACCTGGACGATTCTGGATTTTGTGTTTCAAAAGATACCGCTTTTTTCGCTGGCCAAATCCCTGGCGGACAGGAAATTCGTTGCGGTTCTACAGCAGACTCTCAAGGACGCATCAAATCCGAGTGAAGAGTCTGGTTCTTCGAGCCCGAAACGAAAGAGATCGCTGGCTCCGCGCTATGCCTTGGACGATCTGAAAGGCCTAGAAGGTTGCTTAGCGACGGGCCAAGTCGTTTTCAGGGCCCTGAAATCTTTGCTTGACCGATTGGAGAACAACGCTGTCGGCTCGCGCGACAGGATTGGAGCTGAGCACATCAAGTCTCTCTTCTCCACCTCTGCAGTCGAAGCTGCCACGTTATCATCTTCATTCTTCATAGTCTGTGTTCTACTGCTGGCCAGCGATGTTTGCGATGATGTGGAAGGCAAAGAAGACTGGGTGGTGACCATCTCTAAGATGTGGGATCTCCATTTGCAAGGAGATAAGGACGCCTTAGAGATTGCGACGCATCTGTTCAGGCCAGTAGCCGCCATTCTGAGACAGCTGGAGCCCTCCATCCAAGGCCAAAAGCCAACCATTAATGAAACTTTGGCGACTCGATGGAGCGCAGATCTCCAGAAATTCATGCATCGAAATTTTATTCTCCCTGCCCGGGCTTTCTTCTGGAATCGTCAAGATTTTGAGATTATAACGAGGGCACTCGATGTGTCAAACGACAAGACTAGAACATCCGCCCCGACACTATACTACCTGGCCGCTGGAATATCTGATCTTTCGACAGAAAGCGACATGCGCAGGATCAACACGATGTGGATGGACAGAATATTCAAGGCTGTGGAGGAACAAATCCGTACAAAAGCAGATAGGAATATTTTGATGAAGCGAATTCTGGCCCAAGCAGTAGGGAAGTCCCTGACCATTGATGCTGGAGACCTGCGTCAAGTATGCCGCAATTATGGTTTGGGATCGGAAATCGACTGGAGCTTGCTTGCCAATGCTGCTACATGTAACCCGGATATTTTCCAAATGTCTGAGGAGGGCACAGCGCTGTTGGATGAGATCTGCGCACAAAGCATTGGCAAACCCTCCGGCCCTGATGCTTACAAGGATCAATTAGATCTCATTGCAGCTATAAAGAAGAGCTTTCAAACGCGTCGAGATCTGTCGGGGTTTTTGCGCCTATGGTTCTCGCAGTTGTGCTTGACCGAGAAACGCAAATTGGTATCAGATAGCCCCTGGTTCGACATAGGGCGAAAAGGAGACCAAGAGAGTTCGATTTCGTCCCTGATACAGTCCGAGCTATCGCCACACCAGCTTCTTGCGATCATTGAATGGCTCGGAGGACAGGAGTCTGGTTTATACCCCCAGTCTCTCTGTCTTTTCACGAGTGCTATTGCGCAAGGATTGCATAACGAAACGTTTATTGATGCTGTAGGCCTGAAGTTGTTCGACCTGGTTTCTCAATTGAAAAGCTCCTCAAAGACTGCTTTGAAGTGGAGGGTTGTTTCCAAGACGATTTCGTGGGCCCCATTGGAAGAGCGGAACAATGTTTGGGCGCAAGTTAAAGATCAGTTGTCGAAGCTTCTACGGAAAGGAACGATCAAGTCGGCCGAAACATTTGAAGCTCTCAAGTGTTGCTATCAAGCTTGGGATTCAATGAGTCAAGATGATGAGACCGTTGATGAACCGGCTAAACTCGTGGAAAAGTTCACACGTCGGCTAGTAGAAGAACTTGCGTCGAATGATATCCTGGAAATCACGAAACTATCGACCTCTTTTGACTTGGGGGCGAAGTCGGAATTTGAAGAGGAACTTGCACTACAACAATATTTGGCCTGGTATATCCTGGGCTCCAGTCGTTTCTATCGGCTCTACTCAAGGAGAGCAGATGAGATCCCATTGCTTGAGACGGCATCGTCTGCAAAGAATGCTAGCCCTCCCGGATTGCATGCGCTTTGGAGCGCGCTCCTGAGTAATGATGCGAACCTTAACGATGCGAAGCTTACCAGAAAGCTCTTGGACCGTCTGATTACAGCCTTGGCTGAGTCTGAGAAGGAAAAAGGATGGCCAGGAGAACAGGGGCAGTTGTGGATTCGAACGCTATGCAGCGTACCCCTGGAAGCATTTAGCCGCGCCCAACGTGAGCAGATCATGAGCATCTTGGATAAAAGGAGAGAAAAGATGATCAAGTCTCCGAAACGGGTGTCTCTTGAAGGATGGAAATTGGTGCTCGATTTAGTGAGCAAGATGATGGCGCGACCGACTTTTTACGAGGGGATGCAGTTTTCAAATCTTGTTGATTTGGCTGATGCTATTTCTAGTCTCTCCTTTGAAGAGGAGATTAATGACGAGACACTGCTCGAACTCGTTGAGAGATACTTTGCCATGGCTTCAACAATAGTGAGGCAAATGTCGGATAATTTCGATGAGCGAAGTGCGAAATACTTCTCAGAAAGCTTGAAATTCGTCGAAGCATGTGGGACGGAAGAGACTAAGAGTGATCCATTGAGTCTTCCGGCGCTACGTGTTACCCTACTGAGGGCACTTGTTGTTGAGCTTAGCCGGTCGTCGACTCTTCAAAGTCAACCCAGCCTCAGCCAGTTGCAGCAAAATGCCAAAGATGCATTGACCCAACATGTAGCAGCGGTACTGGGAGAGTTTATAACAAACAAGAAGCTTCTATCGAAACATGATAATTTGAAAGATTTGTGCCTATTTGCGGCGATGCATGCGGCAGAGGCCATGGATAACGCCGCCGGACTATCACAACATAAATCGAGCACGATTCGAAAACTCGAGAAGCGGAGTAAGGACACTATGAATGCCGGAGACTTGAGGGCATGGAAGATTCAGATCTTCCTTCACACCTACCTGGCGAATGAAATGGAGGACCCTCGGCCGACTGAGTTCACCAGCTTAGCCAGCTTACCCTCAAAGGCCCGCGAGTCTCTACTAAGAGAATATGTCGCGGCTATCATTGCCAGCGCCGACGTGCCTGTCGTGTCCGGCTACCTCAAAGAGTTGATTAGTAAATTCACAGAGGATTGCGATACTGATGGCCAGGCTCTTGCCATCCAGCATGTCGTTGGCCACCTCATTGGTATGTATCTCAACTGAAAGTTATGGGTAAGGACAAGGCTAACGCGTAGCAGAACGCACTGATCTACATGGCAAGGGCGAAGGTGTCGATTTATCAGCAGCTCACAGTGATTTAACGCTTTCTCTTTTGAAGAAGTCACCCAACTTCACCTACACATGCCAAACCGTTCAGACTCTTCTAGAAAAGAAACCGCAAGCCATGGGCCAATGGAACATTGAAGTTACACTAAGCACCGTCTGTGACTTGGCTTTGGCGAAAGCCACGAATGGCCCAGCCGTGACATTTACCTGGTTATGCAAATTGGTCGGGACGATTATCAAAAAACACCGCCTTCGGTTGGAGGGTCACCATCACTTGCTATTGACCACTGTGCAAGCCTTGCTCAACAGCTTGATTAGCCGGCAGCCGAAGAGCACTGCGGATGGCACAACACAAGAGTCGATGGCTCGTTTATACGGTCGCCTTATTACCCTCATCTGCGAACCCACGGCGGGAGCCGTATCTCGTTCGCAGCACCAAAATGCCCTAGACTCTGCGACAGACGCAGCTAAACGGTCTGCTGGCCGACACATGTATTTGGTATTGATGCAGTATGTGAAGCTACAACTGGAAGGCGATGTGCCGAGAGAGGTGCGAGAAGCTCTTGAGCCAGCGATGAATTCCATCTTCGACGTGACGCCGCCTGAAGTCAGGAAAATTCTTAATGACGCAATGGATACCAGCGGAAGAGCCATCCTGAGAGAAATGTTCAAGAGATATGTCAAGTTCGGCAAATGGAGTGGTGTTTAATGTGCTAGGCACATGGTATATAGGATTAACTATTAGGATATAAAGGCTAGGAACCAAAGATGTATATATATATGTATACACGCATATGCATGTGTCTACACTATTCAACTGTGCGTAAAAACGATTCATGCTTGACGGTCCTGCTTGGAGTTGCTGGGGTGGCCATGTGTCTTGCCGTACTTTCTTATCTTTCCATGAAGATCAGGCTGTACAAATATCCAGATGAGAGAAACCAACCAGGCCATGACGGTATCGACAAACCAGTTATTACGGAACGAGCCACCCATCATCCCCCATTTCATAAGTGCGCCGAGCCACGCTACGGTAACAAAATATTCGCCGCGCTCCAATCCTTTGATGGCGGCTTCTGCAACTTCGTCTGGAGTCTGCTGAGGATCACTGGATTCCAGGATTTTGGTGATCTCAGGTGTGCTGAGAATTTCCCGCTGGTAACCAGGCGAGAGGATGGTTCCCGGGAAGACGACGTGGACTTTGACGTTTTGGGGATACATTAGGACCTCTTGGGAGATGGTGTCCGCCAGGCCTCTCATTGCCCACTTTGAAGGAGAATAGGGTGCGTAGCCGGGGATGGTATACAATGCCAGGACACTGGCAGTCATGATGAGGTGCTTGGCCTCTTTCTCGACAGGTGCGTCGACTGCCAGCCATTCTTTGAGGATGGCGTGGGACATTTCAGCTGTTCCGTAGAAGTTGACGTCCATCTGGTGACGTAGAGACGACATCTCCATGTCGACGAACAATTCCGGGGTAGATGTTCCAGCGATGCACCAGACAATGTCAGGAGCCTTGCCGTCATTCCACTGCCTGACCTCAGCCAGGAGAGGGGTGGCGTAGGAAGGCGCAGAGACATCAGCAGCAATGTAATGGAATCGCTGCTTGCTCTGGTCTTTGGCGGCGGCCTTGTAGGATGCTTGTCAGCGGATTTCATGTAAGAAAGGGATAAGGAGGCAAAACAAGAACCTACTTGAACGACTTTAAGAGCCTCTTTTAGTTTTTCGACGCCGCGGGAGATGAGGACGACGTTGGCACCCTTGGCGGCCAGCATCTTGGCGACTGATAGGCCCATTCCTTCAGAGGCACCCGTGATGAGGACGGTCTACATCAATTGTTGATAACATTGGCATTAGCAACACCGTTAAAAGACTTCCATCTATTAAGGGGACAATGAGACGACGGCGGAAAGAGATCAATTGCTCACCTTGCCCTCAACAGGCATCTGGTTCCCGCCAAAAAGCCCCATGATGGTGACGATTCCTATGGCAAGGGTTATACCAGCAGGTAAGATCCAAACAAGATGATCCAGCAGAGCGTCTGCGGGCATGGCCCGGCGTAGCAAAAAAACAGAGGATAGAAGGTGAAATTGCAGAATAAAAGGGATTGAAAGCCCAATTGCTAGTTGGCCGATAGTTTTTTAAGGTTCAGGAGGTCTCGACTATTTCTGCCGGTGCTGACTGGGAGAAGATGGCAGTTGATTTGAGACTCATATGGTTCCATTAGCAGTGAATGGTGGGGGGAACATTATTAACCGGCGTTCTAAAGGATTTTGGCGGGACCCTTGTGCTGGGCAGCCTGTAGTTGGGCTCCAGGGAAGCATTTAGCGCTACAGGCACTGTATTGCTTTGGGAGGAAGCGCTACGTTACCCTGGGCAGCTGAAGTAAGGCAACATCACGTGCGCGCTGGGACAACTACGCGACATCGAATGTGCAAGTGCTTCATGCTCTGAGCTTCTTATAACTGGACAAACAAATCCATCTCGTTATACAATCTTCTCATTTTGCAACACCCAATATATACTCGACCATCACCCTCATTCACACACGGAAACTTTACATGAAGCACTAGCTTCCAAGTTGTAGCGGATCAGCATCATGTCGATTTTTCAAAAGCCTTGCTGAGCTCCTTATTCAAGATGGCTTCGCGAGACGGGCAAGATATAAAGCTCAGCGTGCCGAAATTTTCCTCTTTTAAATCCAAGGAGCCTAGTAAAGAGAACCCTCAAAAACTTGAGAAGCGTCACGAGATCCGCCGCAAGAGGCATGGCCGTGATGATGATGATGATGATGAAAGATCAAGCAGTCGCCGGCCTGATGAGGATCGCGGCTCAAGACGCAGAGGTCAGGAAACTCGTCGCCACAGAGATCGTCCAAGGTCTCGGAGTCGTGAGAAAACCGTAGATCGGGCGGAAAGGCCGAAACCCATTTCCAAGCCAGAGGGCGTGCCCGGCCTCTATGTGATTGATACCAAGGGCGACCCCCTGATTATAAAATACGGAGGTCTTGATAGATCACAGATACCTGCTTACCGTCGCTATGGGGGTGGCAGGGTCCTTGGCACAGTTGGTCGCCTGGTCATACACCGTGATGGCCCAAGAGATCAGTTTAGCCTCCGTATGCCTGGCGAAGGTTTCCATACCTTTTCGGGTAGAGATGGGCTCCGATCCAAGCTTCCAAAAGTGAAATCTAGGCGAATTAGAGCAGCTGCTCAAAGTGCTAGCGCCGATGCCATGGATGAAGTCGAAGGGTACCTCTCATTGAGCTCATCCAAGAAACGGAAGCGCGATCAACTGGATGAAGAGTCCTCAGATGATGAACGGCCTTCGTATCGGTCTATTGAAGGCAAGGCGAAGCCACAACAATACTCCGACAGCGACTTGGATGATGATTCCGACATGTCAATTGACATGTTGGCGGCCGATCGGAGCAATCCACTTAAACAAAAGTCCATACGGTTAAGCAAGCGAGTAAAGGACGCTCCAGAAGATATCGATGCTTGGCTAGAGCTTGTAGATCATCAAGACGCCTTGCTAAAGGCCGGCGAAGATCTGGATCATACAATATTAGAGAATGAGGCTCATAGCTTTGCAGAGATTAAAGTGTCTATGCTTGAATCAGCTCTTCAGAACACAAAAACAGTGGAAGATCGCAGGCGCGTTCTCGTGTCCTTGATGCGAGAAGGCGTCAAAGTATGGAGCAGCAAAGCAGCCACAAAAAAGTGGGCAGACGTGCTGAAGGATGAGGAAAGTGATTTCCTCCTGTGGAAAACACACCTTGACTTTTTGACTTCGAACATCACGGCATTCCAGTATGAGGACATCAAGAAAACTCTTCTAGATCGGCTACGCTTTACTCTCTCCCGGGTCACGCCAAACCGGTCTAAGGGTACCATAGAAGAAGCCATCTTTTTGTTTCTGAGGGCAACTCGTTTCGTTCACGATGCTGGCTATAAAGAACTAGCCGTTGCGGCGTGGCAAGGTCTCTTGGAGCTCAACCTTTTCAGGCCATCGTCCATTGAAGAGGAACAATCTGGGCTAGAATCTTTCAACGACTTCTGGGAAAGCGAGGTTCCTCGGATAGGGGACGCCGGCGCAAAAGGCTGGAGGCATTATGTCGAGAGTGGAAGTGCTGGAGATGCCGCAGAGCCGGTGCACACTGAACCAATAGAGCCGTCTATCTCACGAGACGTCTACAAGGCCTGGGGACATTTGGAACAATCCCGCTCTCGAGGGGCCAGGATGCCAGCGAGGACGCTGGATGACGGAACGGACGATGATCCATTTAGAGTCGTAATGCACTCTGACATCGATCCTTTCCTCTTTCTAATACCGAGCACTATTCTACCAGAAGTTTCAAGCCAACTGATTGATGCGTTCTTACTCTTCTTTGGCTTTCCTCCTGCGTTTAGAACAAGTAGCTGGACTGAAACAGCTTATAATGACCAATTTATCTCATCCTCGCTCATCAAATTTGACTTGCAACCGGATAAGCAACATATAGATGATCCAGAGCACTGGCACAGGAGTGAGCCACGATTTGACATGGGAATCAAAGCAACTGCTTCTCCCTCGTTATTGTTTTGTGGCTCAAAGTGGTACCAGTACATCATAACAACGTTGCAGACTCCTATAGTGAGCTCACTCTGGGTATCTGAGGCTCTGAGGCAGCTTGTTCATGTCGCGGGGATGGAAGGGCTGGCTCAGTATTATCTTGCCATGGTCTTTGCGCATGAGAACAAAGGCATCAAGAAGCCTGCCAAGGCCTTGCTCAAACAATATCCCGCTAATTCCGAGCTTTATAATGCCTATGCACTTGCTGAGTATATTAATGATCCTAGCATCGCGAGCAAAGTGCTAGGGGCTGCAATTGAATCATCTTCGGTATGTACAAGCTCCTTGAGATTCACATCAAGAAGATGTGGCTAATATCTTATAGCTCTCTGCAAAGTGGTACAAGTTCCTCTTTCATAGAACCTGGAGCTGGATGGAGTTTGAGGAAGGAAACACAGCTTTGGCTAAAGTGCGACTCTGTTCGTCGGTAGATGAGAATCCGAAAGGGGTGGGAACGGATATCCCAGAGGTCAGCAGTACTGTGCTTCTCAAGGCCCAACAGATTTTTACATCAGAGTTTCACGAATATCTGCTAAGCGGAGATTTTGCTGGGGCGAGCGCACTCGCTGAATGTATGGTCTTGCTATCGTATCTCACGGCTTCGGGGAGCTCGGAGCCAACGTCGGTATCGCAAGGTAACATTGCGGCTGCAATGAACACCATTGATGTCATCTCCCAAGAGTTCCAGTCCCACGATCAATTTGGTAATGCGGCTCACGAGCGAGTCCTTCAGTTTGCTGCTCAGCTTCTGTATCTACATGCATCAAAAGGGTGAGTGCATCATGGAAGCCAAATTTTGCATCGTCGAGCTAATAGCAAGCAGACCGTTCAGGAGAGTATACCTGCGAGAGAAGCTATCAGGGTTCATCCACCAGTTTCCACAAAACACAGTTTTCCTTTCCATGTTTGAATGGTCAGATGCGAGTCTTCGGGTTATTGATGAGACGCGTGACCTTTTATACGACCAAGTTTTAGTAAAAGAGCATGACTGCATTAGCAGCCGCATGTTTGCCATCCAGCACGAGCTTACACATGGCAACACTAATACAGCAAAGGCAGCATTTGAGCATGCTCTAGCCAGCGATGTCTGTCAGAACAGTCCCACGCTGTGGATATTTTATATTCGGTTCTGTCACGCCCAAAAGCAGCTGCGCGCAAAGGCAAAGGGTGTATTTTACAGGGCCCTGAGACACTGTCCCGGTTCCAAAGAGGTGATTATGGAAGCTTTCCTGACCTTGATTCGTGATATGGAATCGGAGGAGCTTAGGGCGGTGTACAACACGATGACGTCGAAGGGAATGAGGATTCACGTTGACTTGGAGGAGTTTCTCGATAGGCGCAGATTGGAGTCATCGAGGGAGAAGAGGAAGTGAATGTAATTGGACAGCGAGTCATTTTCTAGCTTTGACATATTGTTTCCATCATATCTCATTGTTGCTATTTCTCAATTATCATAGTCAGCTGTCGCTAAATTGATATAGCCGCACTCCTCAAGATTGGCAGGCATTCTAGAGACATTAAACATATCATATCGTATTTGTGTAGATCCATTTAATATGTCAAACTGCATTCAGTGCAAATTTAGGCGCCAAGAACCTCCGTATGATAAAAACTATAAAGCCTCAGGGTAAGACGGCCAAAATAGGGGATCGCCAAAATGTTAGGGGCAGCCCCTCAGCTGTCAGCGATTCGATTCCCACGGCTCCACCTGCGTATTGCATTGAGGGGCTCGCCTTGGCTGCGCAAAAAGAGGCTGAGCCCCAGTTTCATCTGCAGCGATCCAGAGGCAGCCCGGTTTAGCTGTTTTTTGTTTGCGTAAGACTCTGTGACGGATTGATTGTCAGTGGTCCATTCGATTCGTCGCTGCAGGGTAGGAACTTTGTGGCTGAGAGAAGGTGGTCTAGAACGGCACCTGCTCTCTGGTTACTCTCACGAGACTCTTTCTCCCAGCACCTCGCCGACGCTCTCTTAAACTGCTTGATACTCCGCTTCATCCTAAGAAAAAAAAAACATCCTAATATCTCATTTCTTTAGTATCAACTCATCCAAAAGCCCCCACCTTTCCCTTCTCTCCCCCGCCATGACTTCTTCAGAACAGACCACTAGCCCCTCGCTCCAATCTGGCGGGGGCACAGGCACTGCCCAACGAACCATCCAAGCTCTTAGCAGCAGCACGCTGGCCTATCTAAAGCGCCTCTTCGAAGCTCACGCTACGCCAGAGGGGAAATGGACAAACGAGCAGGTCAGAGTCTTTTTGCAGAAAGTCCAGGGTCACGATGTGACGACCGAGGCTGCGGCTCAGCTGCTCAGCACCCCCGATCTCGATCTCAGCGGCTTCCTTGCCTTTATGAGCTCTTCGCACAGCGGTGCCTTATTGCCGATAAAGAATGAGGACTTTTCATGGCCGCTGGCTAGCTACTACATCAGCTCGAGTCACAACACCTATCTTACGGGTAACCAGCTCTCGAGTGATAGTACCACCGGTGCTTACACCAATGTCCTGCTGAGAGGATGTCGATGTGTCGAAATTGATGTCTGGGATGGCGATGAAAGTGAGAGTGAATCAGATTCATCGGACAGCGAAACAAGTGATGATGAGGCAGCGGCCAAAAAGGCAGCCCTCAAGGAAAAGAAGAAGAAAGAGAAGAAAGAGCCCAAGGACAAGAAGAAGTCTGGCTGGAGCGATCAGCTGAAGAACAAGATGGAGAAGATTAACATCAGCAAGAAGATTGAGAAAATTGAGGAGAAGGCGACTGAGAAGGCGAACGAGATCCAGGAAGCCGTTAAGAGAAAGTCAGAATCTACTTCGATTATAGAGCCAAGAGTGCTCCATGGATACACTCTCACGAAAGATGTCCCTTTCAGAGACGTTTGCGTCGCCATTCGTGAGAGCGCGTTTGTCGTTTCAGATATGCCGCTGATTGTGAGCCTGGAAGTCCACTGCAGTGCCAAACAGCAGATTGTCATGGTGGATATAATGAAGGAAGTCTGGGACGGCCTCTTGGTGGCCGAACCAGAGTCTGAGATTGAGCAGCTGCCCAGTCCCAACGACCTGAGACGAAAGATTCTGATCAAGGTCAAACACGTCCCTCCCGGCACGCCCCTTGACAAAGTCGACACTATCCGGAGCGAGCAAGTCCCAATTCCTACCGGTCCGCCGCCAAAACCCGCAAAGACGATCCAAGAGCTTGCCCGCCTCGGCATCTACACACAGGGAGTAACATTCAAAGCATGGACGCAGCCAGAAGCCACTATGCCCACGCACATCTTTTCCATCTCCGAGAAGAAGTTCATCGACTACCACTCAAAGCAGTGGTCCGTCCTCTTCAACCACAATAAGCGATATCTCCTGAGAGCCTACCCAGCAGGCTTCCGAATCGGATCCTCCAACTTGAACCCGGCCATCTTTTGGGGCGGCGGCGCCCAGATAATCGCTCTGAATTGGCAGGAGACCGATGAGGGAATGATGCTCAACGAGGGAATGTTTACAGGAACGGGAGGCTACGTCCTAAAGCCAGAAGGTAAGCTCATCTCACGCCTCCATCCAACTCTTTGTTAAACCTCTCATTTTACTTTGTTTTACGGGAACACAACAAATCTAACCGCTTTTACGACGCTCAGGATACCGCCCAAAGCTCACATCCAAAGACGAAACCTCTGACCCCATAACGATCCCTCGCAAATCCCTAAACCTCGTATTCACCTTCCTCTCTGCCCAAAACATCCCTCTCCCGCCCAGCGAAAAATCCGCCAAGGGTTTCAAGCCTTACATCAAAGTCGAGCTCCATGCCGAGGGCTCCAAAAACAGTCACGCTGAAAGCGATGGCCACGTCCATGAGAGCGAATACAAGGTCCGCACCAAGACGCACAAGGGCTGCGACCTTGATCTCGGCGCGGAGAAGTTAGAGTTTAAAGGTATCCCGGGCCTAGTGGAGGAGCTTACTTTTGTGAGATTTACGATCAGAGATGACGAGATTGGTAGAGACGATCTGGCTGCCTGGGCGTGCATCCGCCTTGACCGACTGGGTCAGGGGTATAGATTTGTGCATTTGAGGGACACAAAGGGTGTCGCAACAGAAGGAGCAATTTTAGTCAAGGTAGAGAGACTTGCAGTATAGATGGTAGACAGCCTTTTTTTTTCCTTTAGGTTTTTTTTTAAAAAAAAAACCAGAGAGTGAAATCATCCATTAGATTATTTTTCACATCCATCCTGATGTCATCATCAGATCAAACTATTACTTCGACATCCGACATCATGACCATCTTAATTACCATCCCAACTCATAGCATGCAACACCTACCGCTTAGTAGTTGTCGCCGCCTTGGTTGCCGCTGCCTCGGCTGCCGCCCATGTGCGACATCTTGTCCTTCACCTTCTCAAAGAGGCCACCACCTTCATGCCTGTTTCCAGAGGATCCAGAGGACCCGAGGCCCGATTGCTGTTGCTGTTGGGTTCCGGAGGAACCATACGATTCGCCGCGGTTACTAGAGTCATACATGTTATTATTGTCATTGCCTTGGCCGGTAGAATCATAGGTGTTTGATGAGCCATACGAGTCGTCTTGGCGGCGGCCAGATCCGTAAGAAGAATCCTCATTACGGTTGCCGGATCCATAGGTGTTGCCAGACCCATACGAATCATTGCCAGAGCCGTAGGTGTTCCCCGAGCTGCCGAAGGACTCGCCCTGACCGCTGGTGCCGTATGAGCTGTCATCGGTACGACGAGTACCGGAACCATACGTATCTCCTCCAGATCCAAAGGAGTCTCCTTCGGAGCCGAGGGTTTCGTTGCCAGAGCGGCGAGACTACTTGGTGTTAGTGATTCCCACGCGGCGCAGATATTCGTTGACCATCGCGTCTTAGAGCATCAATTGACTTACGCCGTACTGCTGCTGCTATATGCCATATCAAATTTATATTAGTGTGTGATCAATTGATGAGAGGTCCACGAAGGATATGGCAAACTCACGTTATCTTTGTTATCACGGTAAGACATTTTGAAGGGGAGTTGTCTTTAATTGAAAGAGCTTGAGTATGTGATAGCAGTTGTAAAAGTGAGATTGAAAGTTTAGCTAGCTAAACAAATTTGACTAGAGAAAAGAGACGTCTTACGGCCCTTTATATACCAGAGAGATGGAGGGAGAAGCGACTGTGTAATAGGACGAGAAGCTGTCCCCTTCATACTCGAAGCTATCCGGCTTGGACGAGCTCGGGTACTCGTGCTCTCGAGAGCTGCCACGGCGCACGCCACAGGGTATACGGAGAAGGTCCCACCACGGATGCCGATGCAACTGAATAAGATTGGCTCAGACTCCACGGATTGGGAGGTACATCAAGACATGTAACGCTGCATGGCAATATCGAGGCACTCCGTCACAGCTGAAAATCGTCATGGATCTCTCCAAGTCCTCCCCAGTGTCTCACCTATAGGTAACTCACAGAAGCCCCCCGCATATTCGCATCATTGCATCCTCGTCCTTGAAGAGAATGGCCCTGTTGTAGACACATTGCGATGCCTCAAAGATGCAGAGTACCTGTCTCCTATACATAGGCACGTTTTGTCAACCCACCATTTCTTGAGGATCCACCAGCAACTCTGTTTCTTAAGATAAATCTTGTAATGACCTGGCTGCTACAACCGATTTGATGGCTTAAACTTCCCCTCCAATTCGTCCCCGGCATGTCCGCAGAAAACTCAGCAAGCTTTGGATGGCGATGAGCGTGTGGCGCTGTTAGTTCCTGATCTTTGGATTGGAGGATTCCGTCGTCATCTGAGACAAAGCTTCGCAGGAGTTAGCGGCGGGGTAATAATGGGTTTAACAACTTCATAACAGCGCCTCGTTAGAACCAAAATTGCAAAGAATGAGTTGTCGGCTTCCTCTAGATGAAGGTATCTTGTAAGTTAACTTAGCTGCAGATCTAGAGACGCTAGTGACCACGATGGATGAGCCATCTACGTACCTGCTACCCAGACGCGATGCCAGCTGTTTACCCGAAGGGGCCGCCGTATGTCAATTCCCCAAATCTTGGCTGACGTATCGCGCAACACGTTCACCAAGCAGTGGTCACTGCGGGCCATGAAAATATGTGGGTTGGAATGCCAATTCGCACGCAAGGAGGGGTCTGCGGTCTAGATGATGTCCGTTGGCTGCATCCGTCCAACCATCCAGTTCCTCGACCAGTCCCAATGCTCTCCTTGTGCAATTATGATGAGACGGAGGCGGGTGTTGATAGTAAAAGGAGGGGTTGAGTTTTCCTTCGGATGGGAACTTGGTGAGATATGACGTGACATAGCATCATAAGCAGAGCCAGCACTTTCTGGGCTAGATGATTATCCATCTTGAGGCCCCTCGTCTCAGGGCGCGGTGGTCGTTGATCTGGGGGCGGGAAGATGAGAATACTTGAAAGCAGGGTGACATTGCATCATTGCCTTGTCCATGCCTCTATCTAGTGTCGGTATTGTCGTTTCTCTTGTGGTTTCGTTGCTGCTGCTGGGGCCGCTCATGTTGTAACGAAGGCTGGTCCCTTTATTCTATGTTAATTTTGGTATCCAATTGCAGTCATTGCTCTCGAGGTGTCTCGTAGAGTTAATGCGTAGAAATGGTGAAAGTAGGTGTGGCTTGCTGGAAGAGCGTAGATCACGGCTGGTCATCGGCGCGAATGAAGTAGTAGCGTGTGGTAATAACACAAGCCATTGATCAGCCAATACAGCGAGTCGGCATTGTATTCTAATAACAGCAGATGTTAATGTCAATGCATAATATCGCCATTGTACAAGTTGCAAAAGATATGGGATATAGAGGAGCACTGGACGTGCCTTCCTTATCTCATACTCATTCCTGCCTATGAGATTTGGGAAAGAGCGAGCTATATCGTGAATATTAGGAAAGAAAGGCCCTTAATTGAAGAGAGCTCTCTCAACTTACTACAAAGGAACCTACTCAGGTATCAAACTACCTACCTGGTACCTACCTAGGTACCTCATTATTACTAGGTAGGTGCCTAGTAATAATGATCACTTCGTTACATGAGAAATATTCAATACCGCAACCCTCCTAATGAGAAGCATGCATACAAAATTGCGACTTCCCATCGCTCACTAGATTGCGACCAGCTATCGAGCCAAGGTGGACAGTTGGCAATTGAATTAAATTACTGTAAATCTTCACAGCTTGAATCCTAACCAAACAACTCTTTCTATCCGTATTAACTATATCAAATCTAGATCACTCACTACCTCAGAACATCTCACGATCCGCACGTACAATATCCATCATCTGCACCTTTGCTCTCATCCCCGTATTTGAGACTACAATACGGCCTTGACCCCAATGGACTCGAATCACAGCCAATCAAGTCCTTACACACCTCATAATCCCTCTCATCTCCCGTTCTGGAGCATTCAAAATGACGGCATTCACATCTCCCCAGCGGATACTTTGAATCTCCCGTGTTGCAGTACGGAAACTCGGGATACAACGAAAAGTACCTCTCCGTGCAGCTCAGCTCCTCAGCACAGTAATGATGAGGGCTCTCCTGGAAGAGGCAATTCGTGACCCGGGGTTGGCACCCACAAGTTCCCATCCCGTCAGCATCTTTCCCTCGCTCTGTGCAGATGTGCTCGTCGAATTCTCGACACTGGCCGTAGGCCAAACAGGTCGACCTTCGAAAACACGCCTTAGCCAGACATTTGCACTCTCCGCGCTCGCATGTCGGATACAAGCCCCGCGATGTGTCGCAATTCAAAGTCACGCGGCAGTCCTCTGCCATGTCCGTGTTGCTATTGCATTTGTCTGTGAAATTGAATCTCATGGTTGGGCTTGTCTGGCTCGGAGATGAGATCTGCAAACAGGCGCTTGTGCTTACAGTAGTTGTAGACGTTGACTGGGGTTCCGATTTCGTCCAAGGCGATATCGGTAGGCAAAGAATGTTGTTGCAGCTGTGAGATGTGTTGGTGCTCTGAGTATGCTGCGAGAAGTCCGTCTCCTCGGCTGGGGAGCCCCAAGAGGTGAGTGTTGGTGATGAAGCGTCCTCAGTGGTCATGCTAACAGAAAAGGAGATGGTGACAAAGGGGTTCATTGCAGTGCTCCAGACACCGCGCTGTGGTGCAGCAACTGAGCATTGTAAAACTGATATGAGGCATACAGCCCCAAAGGCGAAGCAAGCTTTGCTGAAGAACATTTTATTTTTTGCTTGGTCTATATCCAAGCATATTAATCCTAAGTGTTTTTTTCAAATACTCTCAAACAGATCCACTACCAGCCTGAGATCCCGCTGCCTTTAAGTGCATTTCCCATGACAGTATATCATCGCTAAACAATTGCGCCATGTAGCAAAAACTAATAATATTGTTTACACCAGTCACACTTCTATTCATGTCAGGCATAAAAGTCCCAACAACAGTGATCAAGTCCCACAGCTTCAGGACGTGCTGATGGAAACGCCTTGGTGACTGTTTCCATCGTCGTGTTACACGTCAGTGATTCTTTACAACTTGCTGCTCACCTGATCACTGGACACAATCGCACCGCTCATCATCGCTGCCTCGGGTGCTGGTCGAGAGGTGAACAGCTCCCTTCCACCTTGATTGCCCCACCAGTCGACTCCGATGGCTGCTCTTTCGACATCCATCTCTCCGTTGATGAGAATATCCCAGAACCGCTTCTTTACCGGTGCTCGTAACCTGGGATCTTCAATCGTGTTTAGTGTTTGTGCCGTAATGGTAAGCCATTCTTCCACCAAGGGCAAAGGCAGGAATGGCAGGGTGTCAACAAGGGCCATTGCAAGTGAGCTCTGCTCAGAGCAAGGATCGGCGGGCTGCTGAGTTAGGTCCTCCGATGCCGCGGCATCTGGTGGTGCGGCATCCGGAGTTTGAGGCAGAAGTGCAGTGCCTGCAGTAGGGATGGATGCTCGAAGCATTTCTAGGAGAGTCTCTGCGAGATGAGGCTCCATTGCGGCGATGGGGAAAGGCGGAGAGACAATCTGCATGACGGTCTTGTAGGCGACGCGGAATTGCCGTGGGGAGATTTGTTGGGGGAAAGATTCAAATAGCTTAACAATGTAGAACGGAGTGATGTCGATGGTGAGGGGGCTATGTTGCGGGCATGAGAGGACGGAGAGGATAGCGCTGTGGGAGGATTCAAAGAGTTCAACCGTGGAGGGGGTCATTGGACCGTCTTGGGAGAGATATGCAGTGGCAGGCTTGATGATCAAAGCTTCGCAGGCTGCTGTAGACAGAACCAATGGCAGGTGCTCGGCAACGTTGAGGTAAAATAGATCCAGCGTCCTCGAGAGGTAGGTGATTGGGGCAGTAGGAGCCTCAAGGGGTCGGATCTCATTGAGCAGCATCTCACACGCGGCCTGATGCCGCGAAAGGGTGTCGATGGACGTCAGGTAAGTGAAGTTATATACCTGGAAAGCACTGTTGTTGTTCCGGCTGGAAATGAAGTAAAAGTTTCGAAGAATATGCAGGGACTTGGTGGCGATCCCTGAGGCTGCTATGGCATTTAGCATGTGATGATCCAGCAGACTGCGCGAGACAATGGCCTGAAGGATAGCTATGGCGCCAAACAGCAGCTTGCGCAAGACTTGCCACAACACTGGCCACGTCTTCTGGAGCGTCTCGAGGCTCAGCTTGTTGGCTTCAAAAGCCGGATCAATGTCATTGAATCTGTTCAGCCGCCAGGCGTCCAACACTTGGCGTGAAAAGACCAGCAGCGCCTCCTGCGCTGCCAAAACAACACTGGTGTCCGTTGCATGGAGTGCCGCATAGGCTGCAAGCTTCGACAGGGGGCCCATATTCCCCATCAGAGGCCGCTGGTCCATAGCTTGCAGTAGTTGGAACGAGGGCGTCTGCGAAGTCCAAGAGAGGAGCTGGCCGGGAGCCTCGGTGATGCTCTCTCCAATCACCTGGAGAAACTGGCCTTCACAAAAGCCTTCGGGGCCGGTGAGAGCCCAAATGGTGACTGGCAATAGTTCATTGCAGTTGATCTGAGACTTGTTGAAATCAGAGAGCAGAGGGAACGAAAAGTTCAGCGCCAATGCAATCGATGCACCGGCAAGGGGCCCGTCCTGTCGGTGACTCTCCAGCGCCATATTGGCAGCCGTCACAACCGCCTGCTCAAGCGTCCCTCTGAGGCTGCTGGATAGCGCACGTCTATCATTTGCTTCCATCCCCATGAGGACGCCCGTCAGAACGAGTAGATGCTGCCACCTCTTTGAATATTCATCCGCGCCCTTGACAACCGCCCGCGCCCAGACATCGCACCTCAAAGCGCCTCCCTCAAGAGGCCGACCTTCGAGTTTATTCTTGTCATTCTGAATCTCGTACTCGCACACGCGAATCGCCGCGGTGTTGTATATGCTGATTATCCGGACTGCCGTACGTAATCCGTCGTGTCTCTCCCATATCGCGGGGGCCGTCAGCAGCTGCGATGTGAGAACGCCGAGGTTGAGAGGATTGGATAGCTGCGACAGAAGGTGTGCGGTCGTTCCGATGATCTGCTCCGTCTTGGGCCCATCGTGGAGGTCCTGATAATGCTGCAGGACAGTGTTGAGGAGGTGATCAGCAGGCATGATGATGCATTTGCTATGGCAAGGCTACAATGCGGATGCGCTCCCTGGACGGGCGATGAGAAGTGCTGATAATGAAGTCGAAGAGCTGGCTGGATGCAGACGCGATCGCATTGGCGGCTGCGGTTTAGCGCAGGCTTTTGCCGAGGCTCTGGGATGACGTCTCCGGCCACTGAGCTCCACCCGAAATTGCCGTCTTTTAGTGGCCTGCTACAGTAACTCCGTACCGGCTAGGAGCTCTCCAGAGCTGCTCGCCTTTTGTTTAGAACAAAGCGACATCTTCACCAGCGACCCCCCAATGCGGGAGGGACCAACAGAAAGAGGAGACTCAAGAGGTAACATGCATTTCTGATAAGTTCGAGAACCGACTGGTCATTAACAGCGGCTGTGGTAAAGCAACGCGATCGCGCAAATGGCCGGCCCGCGAAGTCCTCCAGCCAACTACAGCACTCCACGATTCCCATCTCTCAACGTCCATACCCTCTTCGATTCGACCCCCGATAAACGATACACGCTCTACTATATTGGCGATGTCTGGCGCTTCACGGTAATATGGACGCTCATCGTGTTTGCGCTGTTCCACCTCGGTGCCGTGTTCATCGCCGTGTTCACGCACGGGTGGAAGAAGTCGTCGTGGAAATATCTCTGGATAACGCCGATTGTCTATCTGGGAGTCGCTGGGCTTGAAGCCGTGCTCTCTGGCACAATCGTTGGAGTCATGTCAGTCGCGGCTGGGTCGTTGATAACGAAAGACGAGGGAATGCTGACTGTTGCGCAGGCTTGGTGCCGTTTACCAGGCGGGATACTACGAAATGAATACTTGGATTCCCTGCACCTGGGGCTTTATTAGTGTTCTGACGCTGATTATCTCCTCATTTTCGATTCAGGGAGGACTATAAAACGGTATCTCGAATGTTCAAACAGGAATCAGTCAAACGAAAGAGGCATACCATTGCAGTGCATGTCCAAGGCCTCGCACCATGCTCATTACTCGACTATAAGATGGATAAAGACTTGTGTTACAGGGATGCCATCGAATACCGTGCCACTGCTTCACTGCTAGTTAAATACTGCTGTCGTGGTTTGATCAACAGATAGCGTCAGTGTTGGACTAGAACACATCGACAAGCAAACCAGCATCAGAGGTGAGACACTATACACACTGCACACCAGTTTACATATGCTAACTACTTTATGTGGAAGATTGCGTGTCAGCTGGCAACATTGGCGAGGCCAAACGCCACAATTTACTCCGGCTTCACAAAAAAAGCGACGGCTTCTTGAAGCTGTGTTGGTGATACTGCTTGTTGGATGTAGACACCCAAAAGGGGATACCGCATTCCGAAAGATGCTGGTGTCAACAATATGGTATTTATTAGAGATTGATATATATGTGCTGTCCGGAAACTTTATAATAGACTCATTGCTTCGTTTGAAAAAAAGAAAACGCCATCATGAAGAAGATCTAGACCGATAAAGTGCATACAGTGCTTGGTGAATAATAGTAACTCCATGTCCTCATTGTGATGGCATTATGGGGCATCTGCCAAGGTGCTTGGCTGCTAATTAGCCCCAAGGCTGCGCCCCTGAGAATCTCTGGCCAAGGCGCCAAAACCCCACCACACAAGCAGCCCAAGCAACTCTCTCTACGGCCACAGCTTTGACGCAGCATTCAACCACTATATTGTTCTCTGCAGGACAATCCGCCAAACGCAGCAAACTTTGTTATATCGCCGTCTTCTTGCACGCACATTCACCGCTTTTGGGGTACTTTCTATTTTCCTTTATAACAGAGCACGAGAGTTTTCGTGAGCATCCTGCTCGCGCTGTGAATCATAATTCCATCTGCGTGTCCTCACGTGCGGTTTGGGTAAAACACCAAGGAGAGACGCTGTTATCACTATCAAGCAAGCACCAACGCGGAGGCCGTCAAACAAAGGATCATGATATAGACACTTGCCGCTGCCGACTCAGTCGCACATTCGCTCATCTTCCCAAGTGCCCGTTTCACCAGGAACCGACCCCCATATGCCCACCATGGCAAACTCATTCACTCCCCAGCCTCGCCTTCATGATGACCTCCCCCCCTTCCTGTCAGACCCCGGCCGCAACTCTCCGCTGAGGCTCCAAGCTGAGAATCCCCTCAAGCCCTTCTTCCCCGGGCAGCCCAAATCTCTCTCCGGAATTGCCATCCGCGCGTTCTGCTTGGGCATCGCCTTCGCCACAAGTCTCATCAGCATAGGCGCTATCCTGCTTTTCACAGACAGTCCCGCCTGGCGCGTCCCTTTCTTCCTCCTCGCCCTATCCACCTTTCACTTTCTGGAGTTTTGGACCACGGCAGAAAGGAACACCACGGTGGCCAGCATCGACAGCTTTCTTCTGACAGCAAATTGGCCGTCCTATGCCGTCGCCCACTCTGCCGCCTTTCTAGAGTGCATCGTCGTCACAGGCTTGTTCCCCAACAGAAGCTGGGCACCCTTTGGTTCCGGCCGCGTGCTTCTCTCCATAGGCCTTTTCTTCGTCCTCGTCGGCCAGGCTGTCCGCTCTTTGGCGATGCTGCACGCCGGAGCCAGCTTCAACCACCATATTCAAACGAGGAGGGCCCAGTCACATCTTCTCGTGACGACTGGAATCTACGGGTGGATACGACACCCCAGCTACTTTGGCTTCTTCTACTGGGGCTTGGGCACGCAGCTCGTGCTGGGTAATGCACTGTGCTTTGTGGCCTATGCGGCTGTTCTGTACATGTTCTTCAGGGACAGAATCAGGATAGAAGAGGCGAAGCTGGTGGAATTCTTTGGGGATGACTATGTGGATTATAGGAAGAGGGTTGGCACGCTGATACCTTTCATACGATAACTATATAGGCGCAAGGATATTTTTGGATTCTGGGTGAATGGACGACATTTTCACACTGGCTGTTCTTACTGGTCTGGAAGCATTTTTGAAAGGTGGCGAAATCTAATGATTACCATTATATCTTTATAATCATCCAGTTTTGTAATTCATCATACTTGATCAAGAACATCTTGAAGAACCCTCCCAATAACTCCAATATTCGTAATCTCTAACCTGTTCAGCAAACGACTTCGTGTATTTCCAAAAAGACGCACATTAGTGATGTGTCGGCTGTGGTAGCCTGCTCACACTGCCATACTTTGCCTGCCATGCATAGAAATACATTAGAGCCGCGAATGGCTGTCCGAAGATGGTAAACGACACCCAAAAAATGACATTTCCGAGAATACGGCCGCCGTGGCCCAGCTTCATCTTTTCAAGTGGAGTCGTAATGGCGATGAGAGGAAGTTGCAGAAACATGCCGAAGAAAGCGACGCCTAAGTGGAAAAAAAATTGTTAGAAATGAAGAGGAACTCGGATTTTTTTTCGAGTCTTCAAGCTTAAGCCATACCGATAATGTTATGAGTTGGGACTCCAACTAAAATCTCGTGAAGGACTGCAGAAACAAAGAAGACGGCAAAACTGGCAGCAGCCGGGCTCCAGCCTCGTCCAATCATGGGCATATAGACATGACGCTTGAAATATGTATAAACAGGCTTGTTCCACGTTCTCCAGTAGGCACCGAGACTTTCGCTGTTCCACCAATCGTCATAGAATGATCTATCGCCAAACCTCATGATTTCAGCAAGAGCATTTAAGAAAGATTGGAAGAGAGCAAAGAATCCGGCCAGCCAGATGACCAAAGAGATTGTCGAAAGCTTCATAAGCCGTTCCAAGATGGAAGGCAAATCAAGAGACGCAATCTTGTCCAGAGAGTTGCGCAGAACCGGGGTTGCATACTGGGCGCTGGCGACCCAAATGAAAACAGCGAGACAAAAGATTTCTCCGAGTCGCTTAAATACAAAAACCCATCGGATCTTGTCGGTCCTCGGATACACAGGCTGGTATACCAGAGTCGGGGCCCACCAAAAGTATACCAAGTTCTCCATCGTCACGTTTTGTGGGTATGGGCAAGCCTTGTATAAATCAGGCACCTCCTCTACTTCAACTGGATGCAAATAGGCGTGGCGGAGGTCTCGGTTAGTGAATGCATACGAGGCCGTCTTGAGCCATACGATGATGGCGTGCATCTCAGTCAACGTGCCGATCAATGGGTGGTAGACGTAAAAGTATACCACAACGGTGGTGATTGCAAGGGCGAGAGTGATGTTGATACCATGGGCTAGAGCCGCGAGAACCCAAATCGAGTGAAACTTCTTTCTCTCTGCTTCTGAAGGACCAGAGCCGCTGTCCTTGACACGTTTTCTTGATGCTTCGGCCTGCTTTGCAGCAACAAGCTCAATGAGATATGCCGCAAAGAGATGGCAAGGAATAAGAAAGTACAGCACAAGACCGAGGAACAGGTCTTGGCGCCTGTAGTCGTGACACCTAATACAGATCAAGACGCCGTACTACACCAGGGCAAGATGTCAGTGCGACGTCACCTTTGTGTGTCTCGAGACACGGTAGAGTGACGCACCTTTTGAATATTTTCAATCATCAGCCTGAGATTGCCGACAACTAATGTCCGGTTAGAGAGACGCTCTCATCAAAGATGATCCACCAGAAGAGAAGGACAATACCCAGCACAATGACCATGAGGTTGCGGAATCCCAGAAAGCTGGGAGCTGCAGTGGAATCATGGCTCAAGCATGACGGCCTCGTCTGGGAATGCACTGCCGCGACATGGCGATATTTTTTATACGGCTTGGAGAGCCGCTGTTTCGCGGTCCCGTTGGGAGGCTCCACTGAGGTTAGATCTGCTTTGCTTTCCGTCGAGGCGTTGCGGCGAGACACGGAGCCGATAGAGGCCTCCACGCTTGTGGCTGTTGAGGACTCTGTAGGAGACGCCATGCTCTGCCCCTGCTATACACGCCGCACAGAGAAATTGCAGGTGTAATTCGAGGTGAGAGAGGCAAAGCTGGCCGCTATTTAAGATGTGGTGGAAGTAGAAGAGAAGACGGAATCGGGACGGCACTCGAGAGCAGATCGAGCTCCAGCTGGGGTGGAGGGGCTCAGGCCAGCATTGAGTTTACCTTATTTCACTCCCGTGCTTGTACTTGCAGCACCCGGCCCGCAAATTGCCTCACAAGCCTCGGTGTAAAGCCAACGTTATCGGCGTCGACCGAAATGAGCGTGGAAGAGTCAGGCTCCTATCTAATGTAAGGGTGACGATAAAGATGGAGCCGGGCCTGAGAGATGGTTTGTCTGTTCCAAATTTGCATGAAAAAAAGGTGACTTCGTATTTTGGGTGTAATGATATTAAAAAGGTACTTGGGCCTACCTTAGTCGCTGCATCGCCAAATTGACCAGTGGCGGCATAAGCGGAAAATAGCGGGTATCGAAAGCTGGCTCCGAAAGAGGTGGGGCCCAGGAGCTTGAGCAGGCCAGGCCTTGCTTCAACTAGCACGAGGGAGCATATTATTAAAAAAAAAAAAAAGCATGTGAAACTGCAGGTTGCCAAGGAACAGATGAAAGATTTGCGTGACCAAGGTGCTTGTTGGGTGTAAGCGAGAGTTATCTTGGCATGTGCCATCAGGAGTTTGAATCACATGAGGAAATATCAAGGTAGAATTATCTACCAATATCAGGTACTCTACAGAAAAGCCAGCTTGTAGCATCTCCATGCACCAAGAGCGGTGTTGCAAAACCTTGTGCTCCATGCAGTGCAAATAGGCCTGGACTCTAATAGATTCCCATGCAACTGAGGACTGATAAGCTTAGCAACGTAATCTGAAACCACCGCAGAAAGCGTATTTTCGCATTGCCCATGTGATCAACAAGATCATTCTAGGGAAATTTACTTTTTGGCAATTTCAATACAAGCAATCGCCCATTGAATGAAAAACAGGTAGAAAATAAACTATAGAGGACTTATTATAGTAACTGGGCACTCCAGATAGAGAACGTAGAGCACTGGGCTAGTGCCACCCGTTAGTTAGGCATTCAAGAACTGCTGACTAAGATCCAGACGACCTCGTTGCATCACATGACCTGCAGCCAATCAAGGCTGGTTCTTCGCCGGCGCTCTATCAGAGCTCTCGAGGCGCGGCCTCACAGAATGAGACTTTCATCTTCACCAGCAGCCTTGTAAGCTCTCCCATTGAGGCTTGGTTCAGCGCAGAAATTCTCTCTCTTTTGCTTATCCAACAGCGTTTGAGCCTGCTTTCACACTTTCTCAGCCATTTACTTGTGCCATCTCTCCAATTTACCACTCTAGTGCATGATCGGCAATTGACGAGGAAACGCGACGATGGCCTATGAGCCTCGTGGTGAACATGGCGACCGAGGAGGTGGTGGCCAGGGCCAAGATGGCTCCTTTATGAAAGTTCGAGGTCGAAGTGAGTCTATTGTCAATTTTCCAAGTCTCATTGTCTTCACTTGTTTGCTCCTTGCCTTTATTACTGTTGGACCACTTTGGCTCCCGATGCCCAGCTTCCAGCTTGACAATAGCATCCAAGGGCGGCTGCAAACCGCAGCAACCCTCAGGACCAACGCATAATGTTACTCCCTGATATTCTTTACGTTCATCTCAACTATCATGCATAGCCTATTGCCTAGCTCTTGGACGTGTTGGGCAAGTGCCCTACTGAGATGCACATCAACACCGCGCACTTGGGCATGCATTCTTGTTCGTGGAGGGAGTTCTGATCCGCTCTCATCTCACCAATTCCCGTCAACCGCGGATCAAGATGTCGCATATTCGGGATCAGACAAAGAATATCTTGTTCAGCGGGCTAACTCAGCCCCCAACAGGACCTGTGACGGATTACAGCTCCAGTGTCCTCCACTGGATGCGAGACCGCGCCCCCAATTATAGAGGTGGCTACACCGGTGAGAGAGAGCGCCCAAGCGCGAGCTACATCGTGGATGTGAGAACAACTCGAAATTTCGACGAGGATACCGACCAGTGAAATAAGCTAACACTCCTGGAGATGATTCCACCAGCAGGACGACCAGTATTCCCGGCTGATTCTATTCCGGCTAAGCATCTCCATTCTTCACTGAACAAGATCAAGCACCCTATCAACGTGGTTAGATGGACCCCCGAGGGACGCAGATTGCTTACAGCATCAACCAGTGGCGAGTTCACTCTTTGGAACGGTACCGGCTTCAACTTTGAGACCATCATGCAGGCTCACGATTCCGCTATCCGTGCCCTGGAGTACTCTCACAGCGATGACTGGCTGATTTCTGGTGATCACGACGGAGTCATCAAGTATTGGCAGCCAAACTTCAACAACGTCAAGAGTATCAACGCTCACACGGACCCCATCCGAGACCTTGCCTTTAGTCCCAACGACTCGAAATTCGTCACTGCCTCGGACGACTCCACCCTCAAGATTTTCGACTTTGCCCTTGGTCAAGAGGAGCTGAAGCTTGAAGGGCACGGCTGGGATGCAAAGTCTGTGGACTGGCACCCTACTAAGGGCTTGATCATTTCCGGTTCCAAGGACCACCTGGTCAAGCTCTGGGATCCCCGCACTGCACGAAGTCTTACTACTCTACATAGTCATAAGAGTACCATCACCAAGGTCTTGTTCGAGAAGAAACTTGGTCGGTGCTTTGCAACCTCGGCACGAGACCAGACTGCCCGCGTCTTTGATTTACGAATGATGCGTGATATTGTGCTGCTCAAGGGCCATGAAAAGGACATCTCAACCCTAGCCTTCCACCCCATTCATGCCAACCTCCTCTCTACCGGCGGCATGGACGGATCACTCTTCCACTATATGCTGGATACGCCAAATCCGCCAGCCGGCCAACCTCTAACCGTCGCCCCTTATGATAGCCTTGACCCAGAATCAACTCCAGCCCAATCGATCTGGCCCACACACAAGGTTCCGTTCGCCCACGACTACGCCATTTGGTCTCTTGACTGGCACCCTCAAGGTCACATTCTAGCGTCCGGTTCGAATGACCGAATCACTCGATTCTGGGGACGAGCCCGGCCTGGCGAGACTGAAATCTTCCAGGACCGATACCACATCGGCGAGGCGGCTGCCGAGGCACAAGGCACCTGGGATCGCCGTGGCAATCGCCGCCAGCGTCAAGAGGAAGAGCAGCGTGAGCTGGAGGACGAAATGGACGCTCTGGTTGACCAGGACGCCCAGAAGCCTACCGTTCCTGGCTTGACTGGTGGCATTCCCGGTCTGCCTCTTGGTGGAGCTGGTGTCCCAGGCCTCAGCTCGAGCATCCCACCGCCGCCACTTGTGCCTGGAGTCGGTGCTGGTTCAACCGCTCCGCCGCCGCCTCCGCCTCCGCCCTTTGCCATTCCCGGCTTCAGCGGAGCACCACCACCTCCGCTTCCCGGTCTGGATATCCACAACCCTCCCGACCCGGCAAAGCTCCTCGAGCTGATGCAGCAAGCCGGCGTTCCCATTCCGCCCCCAGGTTCCCTTCCTCCGGGTTTGATCCCGCCGCCTGGAGGCATCCCTCCGCCCCCAGGCAACTTTCAGCTTCCCATCCCTCCTCCACCAATGAACCCTGCCGATTCGGACCCAAATCGACGGCGTGCGCCTCTTCCCAGCCAAGAAGAGAGCCTGCGTCAGGAACAGCGACACGGAAAGTATACCCGCGCCCGATAGAATGCGGCTCTTAGCCCGACTTTCTCTTTGAATATTGAGAAGTCGATTAGTCGATACCCCCCCTTTACGGCGTTTGATGGCATAGGAATGGATGGAAATATGAAGCGGCCTTTTGTTGCGGCCCTTGGCTTTTGGAGAGTCTACCATTCCGGGTATTTAATGCTTCGAAGGCATATTGCATTAGTTTTATTATTGTTGTTATTACTGTTATTAGCTATTCACAGACGGAGGTTCATGAGGCACACAGCGATTGGCTAGGGGGAATTTCAAAATCTGATTTCTATCTGATGGGCTATTCTAGTAGATGCAAGGTGCACATGTGGCATGATGCAATGCAATGTTGCTGTTGCTGACTGTCTATCTATAGTTGAAGAGCAATAGTGGGGGAGTGGTGGTAAGGCGATAGGTAAATGCAAGAGAGCGGTACGATGTTTAACTTTGCTATTCTCCAGGGCGATGTAGACGCTGGTAGAAGAAGAAGAAAAAGGAAGCAAGCGAGTCCATCAATAGTAGCCCATGTCGTGGCGAGGCAGCAACAAAAAAAGAGAAGCAGGGCGGGGCGGTAAAGTGCGTAAATCAGTCTCAGCTCCAGGCACATAGAACGGGCCAAAAAAACTCCCATCAAGATATATATATCCAGGCTCTCCATCTCCCCTCCCAAAGGACAACGGCCTTACGCCCCCCTGGAGCCCTTGGTGAACGACTTTTGCCTCTCGCTGTAGTCCTTGATGACCAAGGCGCAGGTCGTGTCGGCGCACAGCCTCCTCCTCCGCTGCATGGGCAGCTGGTTCGCGAACTCGAGGCCGCTGGCGCGCTCAACCGCCTCGACGGGGACCTCGAAGTCGGTGATGGGCTTGGCATTGTCGATGGGGGCGTTGGGCAGGACAAAGGCACCAATGGCGACGTTGCCGCCGGCGCGGCCGTCCTCGGCAAAGATGACCTTGTAGAAGTGCGTGGGCACGGCGACGGAAGGTGGAGTGCCGATCATCTCGTACTTGACGTACCACTTGTTGTCGACGGGGTCCTTCTTGGGCAGATATAGGGGTCCCGTGACGATGCGCACCGAGGGATATCTGAGCGTCAGGCGGCGGCAAAAGTCCTCAAAGTGCGCCCAGTAGTCGCGGTTGAAGCCCTCGCCGACCTGGGGGCACATGTTGCTGAGGTAAAAGGTCTCGTCCATGGCTGTCTGGGACCACTTGGCGTCGGCCGCGGGGACTTGGTGGCCTCTATCGTAGCCGCTGCGGAAGTAGTCCTTGAGCAGGGCGCGGAACTTGGCGGGCACTGCGTTGTCCTCGAGGAACTGGCTGTTCTTGCGGTCGCCGTCCCGCTTGGCGAGAGACTCGGGGGTGATGTGCTCAACCACCCAGTGAGGGTTGCGAGTGCGCCGGTCGTAGCTTGATATCAGGGCGGCGCGGGTCGCGATGTCGGAAACGGGGCCCGGGAAGCCATATTCGAAGAGGCCGCCTGGGTTTACGGGCGCAGAGCCCACGGGTGAGGAGGGAGAACCGGAAGACCCAAAGACTTGGTTTGCCGGTATTGCTGTGACGCCAGTCGGGGTGGAGGCGATGGCTGTTGAGGACAAAGAAGAGGAGGAGGAAGCGAGCGAAGGGGACGAGGCTGCAGGCATGTCTGCGTTCTTGTCCTTGTCTGGGCGAATCGAATAGAGGGCTGCGGTGAGAGCGGCACCTCCTCCAGCGCTGAGGGCTGCGATGGCCACCGACGTCTTGAGCATGATGGGCTTATATATATGTGCGTGTATATCAGGTATATAGAGTAATACAAAGAGACGAGAGAACTGAAAGCACAGCAGTCTAAAACTCGCAAGTCAGGCGAAAGTTGAAGCCAGCACGGGGCGAGGCCCAAGCCGCTCACGGGATGCTGAAGCAGAGGTTCGGCGATGACAGCCTGCGCATGTGCTCTCTCCCTTGGGGTACGTCTCCAAGACCACTGACGTCGACCCGGCTGAGAGTGCACGAGACCCCTGGCAAGGCTGAAGATATCAGAAGGGGAAAAAGAACAAAAAAAAAATAGATGGGATTAGTGGGCTTCCATTCGAAGGTTCCACGCTGGGCTGCTAGCGCGGCGCTTTTCGACAGCGGGAGCGGAGCCCTGTGAAGCCTCAGGGTTAGCGGCTGCGTTAGGCGGTCGTTTTGCCCCAAGTTGCCCCCCCGGGCCGGCGCCGGCCAGGGGCTGCAACATGCTTATTGATTTGATCGCATTATGTGGCATAAGCCAGGGGGGAAAGTGCGTTTCTGGTTCTGTCGACTTGGTACGGAGTGTTTTTTTTTTTCTTTTTCTTTTGCTTCTCCATTCCTTCTCCTTGCTTTGCTATAGTCTGGGAATCCTGCTATCCGGACTCTTTTCCAACGCCGCTGCCGAGATCCGTCACGCCTCGGGCTCTCTGTCTGCCCTCGTCTCTGCTCACCGCAAATCTCCGAGATAGAGACAGAGACTTGGAGGCAGGTGGGCGCTCAGCTTAGCTCCCCGCGTGACTTGGCTTCCCTTAGACTCGCTGATCCAGCCAGCTTAGCTCCTCGAAATCGCCCTGTAGCCGGCACCACGGCCACCACGCAGCCAGCGGCTACAGCGCAGACGACACGCTGACTCGGACTAGTCTTCAGCGCACCGAGACACTGGAACCCCCCTATAGCGCACGACGACGACAGCGCGCACGACAGCGTCATGCAGTACCCCCAGGCCGGCAGCCTCCCCAACGGCTTCTCGTCTGCGCCCAACTACTCGGCCACCAAGCACAAGGCGATTGAAGATGCGCGCGCAGCCCAGGCCATTGTGCTGCGCGAATGCGCCGAGGCCGGCCGAGAAGTGCCGCCGTATAAGCTGCTGGAGCTCATCGGCAAGGGCAGCTTTGGGCGCGTGTACAAGGCCGTAGGCACCAAGACCAGCCAGCTAGTGGCCGTCAAGGTCATCAGCATCGAGGAGGGCGACACGATCCAGCCGGGAGCCGCCGACACGCTGGGCGACATCATCAAGGAGGTCAACACGCTCAAGCTGCTCAGCAACAGCGGCGCGCGCAATGTCAACGCCGTCGTCGACACGCACCTGGTCGGCCAGTCCGTCTGGATGGTGACGGAGTATTGCGCCGGCGGCAGCGTGGCGTCGTTGATGCGGCCCACGAGCGGCCTGGCAGAGCGCTGGATCATCCCCATCCTGCGCGAGGTGGCCGAGGCGCTGTACTGGGTTCACAAGCAGGGCATCATCCATCGCGACATCAAGTGCGCCAACGTGCTCGTCACCGAGGCCGGCGGCGTGCAGCTGTGTGACTTTGGCGTCGCCGGCATCATGGAGACAAAGTTCGACAAGCGAAGCACCATCACCGGCACCCTGCACTGGATGGCCCCGGAGCTGTTTGATCCCCACGTGGCGTATGGAATCGAGGTCGACATCTGGGCGTTTGGGTCCATGGCCTACGAGATTGCCAACGGCCTGCCGCCAAACGCAACGGCCAGAATCAACATCCAGCAGTTTGGTGCCTACCTCAAGTCGCATCGGCCTCGTCTCCAGGGCGATCGATTCTCCGACAACCTCAAGAACCTCATCGCCTTCTGTCTGGTCGAGGATCCCAAGCGACGGCCCCCCATCGAAGAGATTCAGCGCCACCCGTACCTCTTCAACACGCAGGACAGATATCCAACCGTCTCTCTCTCCAGGCTGGTGGCCGACTACAAGCACTGGGAATCTCAGGGAGGAAGCAGGCAGTCTCTTTTCTCGGCCGGTGGCGCTCAGGGGCCGCGCAAGGATCGGTCGCCCGTTCGTCAGAGCGGATGGGACTTTGGAAACTTTGACGAGGTGGACGAGCTCATGTTCCAAAACACAGAAAAGCCGCGTGCAGCCCCCGAGTATTATCCCAGTGTTGCCTCCAGCCCTGAGAATACGGCACGACCGATGCAGCGCGGCCGTCGCAGGCGTCCGCCTCCCACCATGAAGGAGCTCAAGGCCCCTCTGGAGAAGGTCTTTGATCCGTACACAATCACCAACTACGGAGACAACTCACGAGCTTGGTATGGCAGAATACCTATGCCACCTCCAACCTCAGTACCGCCGCCATCGCAGAGGAAGCCAAAGCCCGGCCCCGGTCCTGGTCCCCATCCCAACCCAAACTCCAAACCAGAGCAGCCAGCCCCACCAGCGCGCGAGTCACTGATTGATCTTGATCTTGCGCTTGACAGCGACTCCATGATGATGATGCCCAGCCTCGACGAGGAGACAATCAAGCCGGCCGCACGGCCCATCTCGATCGATCTGAGCGGATCTGTTGACGAGCGACGAAAGACTCAGGACTGGGATTTTCCAACCAAACGTGCCACGCAAGAATGGTCATTTCCTACGTCTGATAAGCGGGATACACAGGAGTGGACATTTCCTTCCAACAAGCGTGAAACCACAGAGTGGAAATTTCCAACAGCTGAGAAGCGTAATACCCAAGAATGGACCTTTCCCACAGAGGAGAAACGAAGCACGCAGGAGTGGACCTTTCCCACGAGCAAACGCGACACTCAGGAGTGGACTTTTCCCGCCATGACGCCCACCTCCGCTACCTCTACCCCTAATCCAGACACGTACAGCGACAATGAAGATTTCCCGAGCGACGCTCATCATCAATACGACGACATGAGCACTCCGGCAAACCGCGATTCGGCCATGAGTCTCATTGACCTCGATGCCTCCTTGGCGGATGACATGGGGTATGACGGTCCTGATTCGTTTGTGCCAAGCTCGCATGTACGATCATCGGCCTCGGTCAACGGATCTCTGTCGTTCGACCTGGAGCTTGATGCGGAAACAAACACGAGGGAGCCCTCTCTATACATTGACGATGACATGGAGTCTGTCCCTTCTCTAACACGGCAACTGAGCGACTTGCAGAGCACGCCCACCACTCCCGACGAAAGGCCAAACATTGCGTGGGAGCCATCTGGCCTAGGAATCATGACGAGCGCTCGAAACTCGATGATGACCTCCCTCCCACCCCTTCCCAACGCCCCATCACCAAATGTGCTTCAGGGCTTGGGCTCCCAGGAAGATTTGAAGAACGAATTACACCACATGATATCCAGCATGAGAGAACACCTCCAGTACGCGAATGATTGGTTGAAAACATTTGATACCCCAGCACAACATGAAGCCGAAGAAGAAGAAGAAGAAGAAGACGAAGAAGCAGACGATGAAGAAGCGGAAGCAGAAGCAGAAGCATAGCAAGCATACAGCATAGCAAGCATACAGCATAGCATTTTGCACTTTTTTCTTCTTCAATTTCTTTTTTTGCATGGCCGCACTCTTTCTGCATAATCATAACATATTCTTTTTGTTGTTGTTGTTGTTGTGCCGCCGTCCATTTACACGCACATACACATACACATGCATATATATATATTATATACATCTAGCACACTTATACATATACCCTTTTGCGCGCCGGTTGAAAAAAAAACTGAAAGGAAGGATGGAAAGACGGAAAGACGGAAAGATATTAATGCCCCATATTTTGTAATATTCCCAAACTCGTTTCTGACGACGACTAAAGAGCGTTTCTACGATATATATGAATTAAAGGAGGTTTTGTTTTTTTGGTATCTTTTTTTATTCAAAGCATGCGACGTTATTTTTTTTAATAAGGCTTGTTGTTGGCATATTCTTGTCATTGTCATTTGCGTTTTTTTTTTTTGGTCGTTTCAGACATGATGGGATAATGAATTGTAGTGTTTGTTGGTTTAATTTGAATAGTACAGAGGCAGGGAGGAGACAAGTATAGATGAAATCGGTTTTCACACTTTTGGCGTGTCTTGTGCATTTTACAGGTTTAAAACTATTGGATGCTGAAAAGCTGACGACTCTCGAATGATACATCTTTCTCTTTGCCTTGATTCTTTCTTTCTACCTAGTAGATGATAAAAAGATGATTAATTAGTGCATCCGTGGTGCAATTCACCTCTCTTTGTCTTCACAAGCCATTATATGCACCAGCAAGAAACACAAAGTAAACAACAAGGATTTAAATTTCACGACCATTTAAAAAAAAAGAGTTTCGCCTAAAAGAGAATGCTGAGTCTCATAAAATAACTCATGACCCAACAACGCCTCTTCCCCTCGCCGAGTCTCAAATCGTATCGTCACCGAGTCACTACACATGGGTCAGGTGACCTCATCCTCCCCATCACACATCATTCATATGCTCCCGTGTCTCTTTTTTTTTTAAACGTATTGGGACAGCCACCTTATGCCATCGCCGTAGCCTTGTCGCATAACGACGGAGCACATGAAGAGCTCAATAGGTCGGATGCCCTCCAGCTGAATCTTGCCCTTTCCGGTCGTCTGGTACAGGCCCAGCTGGTGTCTCAGCTCATCCTCAGAAACGGCATCGGGGTGGTCGATCTTGTTGCCCAGGATAACAAAGGGAACCTTGGAGAGCTCCTCCATGGACAGGAGGGCGTCGAGCTCGGCCTTGGCCTCCTGGAATCGCTCGTGATCCTTGGCATCGACAAGGAAGACGACACCGTTGACGTCGGGGAAATAATCTCTCCAGATACGGCGGGCTGGTGGGTGAGGGGTCATGGTAAGCATACATGTAAGATCACAGGACACTCTATTTTGGTATAGTTGGGATTCGAAGGGAGAGAGGGAAAAGCAAAACAAAGAAAAAAAAAACATACCCTGCTGGTGACCGCCCAAATCGAAGGTGTTGAATCGAACGTTGCCAATGGCGAGTTCCTCAGACGCTACAAATACGTCAGTACAACTGGTTGCAATTCGAAAGGGGGGGGGCGAGCAAGGCTTGCTATGCAAACCCCGCGATGACGGCAAGCAGACTTACTAGGGTGCAGAGTAGGCTGCAGGATAGCAACTCGGTCGTTCTATAGAAAACCCCCCAAATCATGTTAGAACATTGTATCTTTCACAGCCTGAATCCAAGGCTTCGCATCGTAGGAATCGACCATGTGCGCAACAGCCCATCAGCCGCGAAAAAAAAGCACGTGTGCATGTGTTCGCATGGTCTCTCCATCCCCCCCTCGTATCGGCGACATACCTTCAGCATGTGAAGCAACGTGGTCTTTCCGGCATTGTCGAGGCCCAGGAAGAGCAGCTTGGCGTGTTTGTTGAGCAGGCCCAAAGACGACAAAACATCGTAGACTAGAGTAAGAAGGCAGCAAAAAAAAAGTCAGTCTCTTGCACCACCGTCATCGCCCACATGCAGGAGCGCATGTGCAAAGGAGTGCACCAAAGCAAAGTTGCGGCATCCAAGCCAAAAAAGATGGCGCCGAAACGGAATACATACACCAGTTAACGATCCACATGTTGGGCGATTGGTTGCGATATCAAACAAGCAAGTATCGTCGGTTGTATCTCAGAGCCTCGATATGGAACAAGTAGAAAAGGGGAGGAAAGAAGAGAAGCAGCGCAAACAAAGGGAAAATAGTATCGTGGCCCGGCTATTTTGCAGGCAGAGGGATGTGATGATGTCGATGCAAGCTAGAATGGGATCGGAAAGGACAATCATGTGTTTTACCGCCTTGTATGGGACGGGAAGGGTGCTTTTGGGCGGGACACGTGACGTGCCTTGTTGCTCAGGCACCAAAAATGGGCTTTGCTTGGAGGAACTTGGAATAGTGGCGAGGAGACGCCCTTGGACAATGCGCAAATATTCCTCTGATTGCACTCAGCTGATCGAAAACTGGCTTGTTCTATTGCTACAGCGTGACTCAGTATGATGCCCAATACAATCATATACCTTTGTTAGGAAAAAGAAGGAAGGAGAAAAGTCGACATTTAAGTCTTGGGGATTTTTTTTTTCTCTATTCTCTACCGCTTTCTATGTAGATCGAACAGTTGTGGCGTAGATCGGACAAACTGGATCGCCTCATGGATTACGTGGCGCAAAGAACACCATATATCACTCACTCGCTATATTTGCTTAGTAGTACTGCGACAACACATCACAAAAAGGAAACTGGAAAAAAAAAAGGCAAGTTTGTGTGAGTTAAATCTCGCTTCAGAATCAGTATTACTATCCAGTAATATCGTCGACGACATCAAGTGTCTGCCTCCAACGCCAGCTGAGAACCCGCATCCCAATGCGTCCCATGGTTGTATCCAAAAAGCAGATAAAAGCCTCCCATCCCTCTGTGGCCACAGATGTAACTGTTCCCGGTGTGCTTGCTTTCCATTGTTAAAATAGGAATATACAAGACGTGTTAAATATCATATGTACAGGAGCTCCCATCAACAGGTAAGTCTCCGATAAAAAAAAAAAGGTTCATGTAATTATATAAAATAGAAAGTCGTAAAAATCGTGAGGAAAAAAAAAGGTAACAAAAGGAAGAATGTTGGAGACACTTGGTCTAATAGGACTCGCCCATAAGCGGTTGCGCCATGGAATGTGAACGCCGCCCAGCAAATGGTGGGACTGTGGAACCCATGCCTATCGAATGCTCAACTTCTCCTGTGAGTATCTCATTTCCATCCGTGAAAATGCAACAGGTGGTAGAATCCATCAAAAACTTTTTCTTCTAGCACGAGAGGACGTAGTTGCCCGGGTCCTTCTTGCCGGCCATGAGCAACCCGAGCTCTCGCATGCGTTCGGCACCAAGGCCAGGGAGCGGCTTGCGCTCAGGGATCTGCCCGCGTCGAGCACGGTCGCAGTACTTTTGGAAGAACTTTTCCTTGCGGCGCAGGCGCTTCTTCTCAAGACCCTTGACGATGTCAATGGCAGTGCGGATGTGCGCATCATTGTCCGAAGAGGTCTTTGAGCTCTTGGGCTGCTTTTGATGGCGGAAGATGGCGGCAGGTCTGGGGAGGGACTTGGTATGGGTGAGACCGGGGCGGCCAGCCAGCTGGAACTTGGTGTGTGCGCCCTGTCGTGGAGTCTGGATGGGAGTGGCCATGGCCACGGCCTTGGGAGCAGGGGAGCGAGCTCGTCGAGGAGACTGGCGGTCAAAAAGAGGCTTAGGGGAGCGAGCGCGAGGCTTGGGAGCGGGAGAGCCGCGTCGCTTAGGAGGTGGAGAACGGAATCGTCGGGGCGATCGGTTCTCGTTCTTCCGACTTCTTCGAGCACGGTCGGTCTCGTTATCAAGATCCTCCATGACCCCCTGCACCCAGGCGTGGTCATCGCTGTCGGCGGCAGCCACATAGACATCCTCGTCGTCTTCCTCGTCGAGGTCCGAAGCAGGGAAGCTAGGATCAATGTCCTGAGGAATGATGCGAAGCTTCTCGTTTCTGCGGGCGGCAAGGCACGACAGGTAGGCATCCTCGACGGGTCGATCCTCATCCAGAGTGCCGCACACAAAGTCAGTGCTGTCAGGCAGGTCTGGGGCCTCGGTTTGAGGCCCAATGGGTCGAGGCTTGATAACACGGCGACGGCTGCGTCTGGAGCCAATGGATGAATCCGAGTGCTGCTCGTTCACGGAGAGCCGACGAGCCAAGCGAGGAGTAATCTGACGCGGGACGGACGGGGCACGACCAGGCGTCCATAGGACCATGTTCTCGTCCTCGTCATCTTCCTCGTCGGAATCAGCGAAGCCGGTTTCCTCGTCAGTGTGGTAACCATCAGAGCCGTCGTCTTCTTCGTCGTCGTCATCATCCTCTTCCTCTTCCTCTTCCTCTTCCATATCGAGCACATCAAGCTCATCTTCCTCATCATCGTCATACTCATCATCTTCGTCCTCATCGTCCTCACCCATGGCAGTCTCAGCCTCATCTTCCTCAGCCTCTTCCATCTCGGCCTCCTCTTCGGCTTCAGCTCCCAGACGACGAAACAGGTTTTCCTTGACCAAGGTATCGGAAATGGTAAGCTTGGCCTGGGTGGAGTCCTCTTGCCGGATCCAGTCATCCTCACGAGTCATGCCGCTGGCAAACTCGTGGAACTGAGAGCCGTCCTTGATGAGCTCCGTTGAGGAGGCACGAAGGAATCGAGGTCGAACAAGCGAGGCCTTGACAGATTCCTGCTCAGAGGGCGATGGTCGAGGAGAGATGGGAACAGGGAGAGTCATGCTCCTCTTGGGAGTGGAGGGCTCAAAAGGCTTGGGGGAAGTCTTTTGCGCCGAGGACGGGCGTGCGGTGCATGCAAACTTGATGCAAGGTCGCTTTGGTGCCTCTTGCGCCACCGGTGTCTTGAGCATAGGAGGAGGAGGAGCAGCAGCAGCAGCAGCAACGGGAGCAGCTTGCTGTTGAGTTTGAGGCTTGGCAGCACAAGCAAACTGAATGCATCGCTTTCGAGGAGCTTCCTTGACAGGCTCCTTGGCAGGCTCCTCAGTTCTTCGGACGCCGAAAAAGCTGGCCAGGAGGCCGGGCTTCTGATCGGCAGTACCATGGTGAAGACGAAGCATTGACAGCTCAGGGATGGGCGGGCTGGGAGTGTTGGTTCGCGAAGGGCTGGTGAGACCAGTATCGCTGGTCAAATCAGCGGTAGAAGCAATACTGGCATTGCTTACCATGGAGCGGCGACGCTGGCTGTAGGTCTTGGATGGGTGGAAAACATGGCTGTCCTCGTCATCAGACTGGCCCAAGATGGCCTGGGTGAGCAACGAAGAGGCAGCCTGTTGGGGGCGAATCGGGGCTCTCTGGAAAGGCAGAGGCTTGGGCGTAGGCATATACAACCTGAGTTCTGGGGGCTCGTCGAGGTCCTCAATAAGATCTGACCCTTGTATCGCCCACTCAGGAGGGTTTGATGTGGTTGAATGAAGAGTTGCCATGGTGGTCGATGTTGTAGGTATTAGATAGTTTCAATGGTGATGGTGGTGAGTGAATTTCGGTAGGCGGATGGTCTGGTTTCGAGGCCGCAAGGAAGATCCAACAATGGCAACAAGGAGGATTTCGTAACTTGTCCCGGTCTACTATAACAGCAAGACAAGGAGACAAATAGACGGCGAGAGAGTTGAGGGTAGTTCAACTCAAGAGGGGTAGGGAGGAGTTTGTGTCGTAGCAGGGAGAAGCGTGTAAGCCGACACAAGGCTTCCAGCTCGTTTGAGAACAAGTTCTCACAGCAAAAAAGGTCGTCCCTGAGGACAGCGATGCTATAAAATCAAAGCCAACATGATCAATAACCAAAGAGTCAAGTCAAGGTGGCAGATGTAAAAAAGGACTAGGAAGCCGTTTGGGGCCCGCGCGTGTGGTATAAGTGTGATTGTGAAGAACGGGCGGAAGGCCAGTCCACTTTAAGCAACGCTCTCTGGTGATCTGGGGGGGGGCAGACACGCAGGTCGAATCAAACAAGAGAAAAGAGAAAAAAAGGGTCTTGCGTCCCGGGTGTGCAGGCGTGCGGTTATAGCAGCAGAGGAGGGTTCTTGGCAGATTCCGGATGACGTCCGTCCAGATGTGGCGTGGCGGACCTGACACGACAGAAGCCGGGAGGTCGGTAGGGGTGTGTCGAGGCGTGGACGTAGACGCCGATGCAGGGATCTCCGATGTTTGGTAGATTTGTAAAAAAGAAGCGACCCGACGTCTCAGACATGCAATGCAGGCGCCGTGATGTGCGCTGCGTGACGCTCTTTTGCGCGGGTTGCGAAAAGAGCTGCCTGGAGACGGAGAGACGCACGAGGAGGAGACGAGAAGCGAGGTTTTTGCAAGAAGAGAAAAAGACGAGACGCCACCGCACACACACAAGGAAAAAACGGGTGATGAGCGGGAGAACGTTTCGAGCGGCCGGCGAAGGCAGAGAAGGATGAGGGATAATAATTGATCTACCGCCACTGCAGGCTAGCACAAAAGCATACTTTTCGCAAACTTGGACTTGTGCCTCATACGGAGTACAAGAGCACAAAAACGGGGGCATCCATGGGGAATGGGGATGGGGAATACAGGCGATGAGAAAGCAAGGCCCCAGAATAATGGAAGCCATACAGTACGAGCTTCACGAGCCCGCACTCACCAGGCCATCCGGTTCTAGTGCCTCGTGCCGCTCTCAGCACCATTCGCAACACGCGCTGGGGGGGGAGGGGATGGGGCACAGTGTGCGGGCGCTGCAGCTGGGAACGGGCACAGCGAGAGCACGAGGCACGAGCACACGCACAAGCAAAACAGAGGCGCACAGTGCGGGGCACGGCGATGGGGTGGGACGAGAGGGGGTGCGCAAAAAAAAAAAAAAATCGATGAGGAGCCACTGAGTGGTTTTCCTTGGCGCTGGGCCAGTTTGATGGCAGTGTGTCTCGTCCAGCCTGTGCGTGGCTGAGGACCGCCTGGATTCGCTGGCCGCAGGGCTCCAGCAGCGGTGTTAGTGCCTGTACTGGATTGTACTGTAGCGGACTGGAGGGCACCGTTACAGGGCCTCTTAGCAGCCAACGCCGTGCGGGTCACGCAGGCCCAAATTTCTCGAGGCCGCCGCGCTCGACGCTGAAAATTGGCGTGGGATGCAATTCGCAAAAGATCAGCCAGCCGAAGCCAGCGACTAGCCCAGACCAGGCGCTAACACGGAGAAAGCAGAACCAAGCACCATCCACAGCGCCGGTGTCGTCATGGTGCGGCCAGAAGGGCTCTGCACTGTTCTCTCTCTTTTTTTTTTTTTTTTTTTTTTTCTCTTTTCTTCCTTTGC